>CM069316.1:2212500-2340000 GCA_035609425.1 Epinephelus awoara | reverse complement strand
ACACTGGAGCTTTAAACACTGGAGCTTTAGGACACTGGAGCTTTAAACACTGGACCTTTAAACACCGGAGCTTTAGGACACTGGACCTTTAAACACTGGACCTTTAAACACCGGAGCTTTAGGACACTGGACCTTTAAACACTGGAGCTTTAAATACTGCAGCTTTAGGACACTGGAGCTTTAAACACTGGAGCTTTAAACACTGGACCATTAGGACACTGGACCATTAGGACACTGGACCTTTAAACACTGGACCATTAGGAGACAGGACATTTACGACATTGGACCTTTAAACACTGGACCATTAGGACACTGGACCATTAGGACACTGGACCTTTAAACACTGGACCTTAGGACACTGGACCATTAGGACACTGGACCTTTAAACACTGGACCTTAGGACACTGGACCATTAGGACACTGGACCTTTAAACACTGGAGCTTTAGGACACTGGACCTTTAAACACTGGAGCTTTAAACACTGGAGCTTTAAACACTGGAGCTTTAAACACTGCAGCTTTAAACACTGGAGCTTTAAACACTGGACCTTTAGGACACTGGACCTTTAGGACACTGGACCATTAGGACACTGGACCTTTAGGACACTGGACCATTAGGACACTGGACCTTTAGGACACTGGACCATTAGGACACTGGACCTTTAAACACTGGACCATTAGGACACTGGACCATTAGGACACTGGACCTTTAAACACTGGACCATTAGGACACTGGACCATTAGGACACTGGACCATTAGGACACTGGACCATTAGGACACTGGACCTTTAAACAATGGACCTTAGGACACTGGACCATTAGGACACTGGACCTTTAAACACTGGACCATTAGGACACTGGACCATTAGGACACTGGACCTTTAAACAATGGACCTTTAAACACTGGACCATTAGGACACTGGACCATTAGGACACTGGATCTTTAAACACTGGACCATTAGGACACTGGATCTTTAAACACTGGACCATTAGGACACTGGACCTTTAAACACTGGACCATTAGAACCAGTATGACACACTGGGCTGTACTGGGTTCTGCTGCTCTGTTTGTCTTCAGAGGCCATGCAGAGTTCAGCCAGTCCGCATGTACCCAGCATGCATCTCTGCGGTGTCCTATCGCCGTAGTGACGTTTCTCACGCCACGGTGACAAATATCACACACACACAGACACACACATTTATAAACACACACAAACACACACACTCACACAGCTGGCAGCGGAGCAGAACAGCAGTCAGAGTCATGTTCAGGTCTCTGTGAGGTCAGCTGTTTACAGGCTCTACCTCCCGTCTCTCTCTGGATCTGTGTCTGTCTGTCTCTACGTGCCTGTCTGTCTGTCTGCTTGCAGATACCAATGTTATCAAAGTGTTCACACACGACATGACACTGCTGCTAGGTGAGCAGAGATGGGATTACATATCGTATCCTCGCAGATATCTGAGCTGGTCGCCCGCTCAGACACCCTCACCGAGTCACTACCCAGAGTTCATGGAGATATCTGAGGATTTAAACACACTGATGTATCAACAGCTGCAGTCCGACGCAACATGTGCGGACGAGCACTCGTCAATCACACTCCGCTTCATGAATCCAAATGTCCACCCTCTGGACTCCTGCAGGATGAAAGACACTCTGAGTCCTGCACATCCAGACCTTTATCCACACACTCAGTGGTGTTTACACAACATCAGAGAAAATGGACTTATTGTGTCAGTCCGACTAAAACCGGAACTTTTAAAACACATGTAAACATGTTAGTCCGACTGAAATTGCACTAATGTGTCACAGTGGGACTAACACACCCAGATCATGTGACTCCTGCATGTATATACAGTAAATCAGACCCAAACTGGCCGAGGCGCTCTGAGCATGCTCCACAGTTTCCGCCCCGGGCTTTGACCTGGAAGTCCAATAGCATTAAATGTGTAAGAGAAGAAGAAGCCGGTAACAACATGGAGAAATCTACATCCAGAGCTGTGACTTTTTGGACGGACCAAATGTACAGAGCTGTAAAGTTGTCCACCATGGTAGCAGTTAGCTGCTAGCTAACCGTAGCTAACTTGTTTGTCCATTGTTTGGTCTGTGACGTAATAGGTCAACAGGAAAAAGGTCCAATACTAACAAGCTGAAAGGGGGCATATCTCCACCTATCGTAGAGGAGTCGCACATACTTGGCTCAATAAATGGATTCCCCTCCCGTGCTTGTGTACTGGGACAAGGACAGTAGGCCAGTTAGATGTCCTCGGCCAGCTAAAATAAAAGTTGAATCAATGAAATAAATAAATGTCTCAAAACTAAAAAAGATTCTCTCTGATATCCGACTTGGAAATCTTTAATTCACACTCAGAATCCAGCAGCTGTTGAGGAAGTGAACTGATCTCACCTCCTAAAGTCCAACACAGTAAGTGTGTGTGTGTGTGTGTGTGTGTGTGTGTGTGTGTGTGTGTGTGTGTGTGTGTGTGTTTGACTCACAGCTCCTCCAGGAAGTGCAGGTTGGTCAGAGCTCTGCTGGACAGCACAGTCAGATTATTCATACTGAGATCCCTGCAGAGACACAGAGAGGAGTGACTGTTAATGCCAGGAAGTATCTACATCCTTTA
Organism: Epinephelus awoara; assembly: GCA_035609425.1. Taxonomy (NCBI): domain Eukaryota; kingdom Metazoa; phylum Chordata; class Actinopteri; order Perciformes; family Serranidae; genus Epinephelus; species Epinephelus awoara. The sequence continues at coordinate 2,337,379 of CM069316.1, read as the reverse complement.
CTGCAGCAAGTACTAAAACCACACTGTGAAAATACTCAACTGCAAGTAAAAGTCCTGCACTGAAAAAGTAAAAGTACTTAGTTACATTCCACCTCTGGTTAATGTCCACTCACAGCTGTTTGTTAAAACACTCCATGATTTATATTCAGTAAATAAAGTGACAAATAAATGAATAAACAAACATTATATAGATTTAAATAACAAAACTTTCAGGATAAAGAATAATGTTCGTATTAAATTATTTGCTGTACTGAAGCTTTTACAAACGACCGTGAACAGAAAAGACATTCAAACAAGATACAAACAGTCGATTGGAAATAAAAACACTGAGCTAACAAACTCATTAAAGAGACATAAAACACACAGAGTTCATTCAACACTAAACGCACACACACGTTTCACATGTAAAAACATTTAGTTTGACAAAGCATCCAGTCATACACTCACACACACTCACACACACACCTTCAAAGAGCCGCTGAGAGTCAACACACACACCTGAGTGAGAAACAAGACGGGAGTGGAAGTTACCGGAAAGAGACGGAAAGCAGGATATAAAAAAAGAGTGAATGAAACCAGAGTTTGTCCTCAGAGGTGGAAGAAGTACTCGAGTAAAAGTAGTAATACCACTGTGTAGAAATACTCTCTGACATGTAAAAGTCCTGCAGTCAAACATTTACTTAAAATGAGACAAATAAATCCTTTAACACCTTAATAAAAAGCTGTGTATTTAAAGAAGGATGCATCACACTGCCTGCACTGTCAATATTTAAGTCCCTGAGTCAAAGCGCCATCCCAGAATTAGATTATATTAATATATTTAAATTATTGATGCGTGAAGTTTTTCATGCCCTCTTGTCTGTTGTTGTCATTGTAGATGCACAGAAGCTGTGCCAAACAGAGTGAGTGACACGGTCACAGTGCATCTGATATTTGGGGCACAGTGGCTTCAGATCAACAAAGTTTAACTTTTCAAACTCAGCAACCAATCACAGCTGGCAGATCTCTTTTATTTCTTCTACATAAAATCAGTCTGTGGTGAGGTCGGAGAAACCCAGAGCTGTACATCTGTATTATATGTCAATACATTCATTTTCTGTAAGTGCATCCTGTTTAGGGTCGCAGGGGGTGGAGCCTAGAGAGGTCACCGGCTATCACAGGGCTGACACATAGAGACAGTCGACCATTCACTCTCATGGACAATTTAGAGTCACCGGTAAACCTTGATGTCTTTGGACTGTGGGAGGAAGCTGGAGCACCCGACACGGGGAGAACATGTGAACTCCACACAAACTCCCACACTGAGTTTGAACCAAAAACCCTCTCGCTGTGAGGCAACACTGCAAAATACTGTACGACCGTGCCGCCTGATACTTTAATACAAACTTAAAAAACAACACGTGGAAGACAATCAGGTCCAAACTCTGGATTTCCTGGTGAGTAGGTGGTGATGGTCGCTTAGCAACCTGCCTCTGCGTTCTTGGAAGTTGGCTCAGAGAATCACAGAGCGCTCGACCTCATGTTTTCCAAGCTGTAAAAGACGCAGCGTGTGTCCCGGCCATTAATGTGTTTATCACTTTAATGTTGCAGCTGGTGAAGGTGGAGCTCCTTTTATGGACTTTATATAAAGCTGAGTGGATTAATCTGTAATGACACATCATTATTTGTTATTGATTATATTCTGTATTAATAAACTGAATCTAAGTAACTAAACTGTCAGATTAAAGTTGTGCAGTAAAAGTAAAATATTTCCCTCTGAGATGTCGAGTTGAAGTAAAAAGTAGCATCAAACGGAAATACTTAAATTTGTGCTTAAGCACTTGAGTAAATGTACTCAGTTACTTTCCACCATCAAAAACAAACTGGTCTCTGAAGGTGTTTTCAGGTGCAGGTGAGACGAGGTGACATCACAGCCTCTGATTGGACGTGACGTCCTCTCGTCTTATCTGCCCCTCGTCTGTCTTTGTGTCGTCTGATAACTATCGGCAGGTAGCGTCTCTCCACTCAGGAGGCCTCGGGTCTGAAAGGAAGTGGAGACAGACTGTCTCTGTCCAACACACACACACATACACACACACACACACACACACATACAATTACTCACTGAGGGTGTGTCTGTAGGTTGAATACACCGGTTGTTAAGAAACTTTCTCAACACTCCATAAAGCCTGTTAATGTGTGTGTGTGTGTGTGTGTGTGTGTGAGAGTGTGTGTGTGTGTGTGCAGCTGTTGTAAAGCTACACACACACACACACACACACACACACACACACCGACCTACAGAAAGTGGTTTGTTAGGACTGATTTTAGCAGCAGACTAACAGCGTTACGGTTGATTGGTTTTTACTGCTTCAACACACACACACACACACACACACACACACACACACACACACACACTCATTAGACGGCACGCTCTATAACGTTCTCTACATGTGGTCACATATAAACAGTAACAGAGCTGAAAATCAAACCAGGTACATTTACTACAGTAAAGTTTTGAGATACTTTTATTTAGCTTGAGTATTTCCTGTTTCTAATTCACTGCATCTAAAATGAGCTCCACCTTCACCAGCTGCATCATCTCTAGTCAACAACTCTCTGTGCTTCTGATCTGTAACGTTGACAGGAAGTGACCACCATGAGACGGCGCATCATCTCTAGTCAACAACTCTCTGTGCTTCTGATCTGTAACGTTGACAGGAAGTGACCACCATGAGACGGCGCATCATCTCTAGTCAACAACTCTCTGTGCTTCTGATCTGTAACGTTGACAGGAAGTGACCACCATGAGACGGCGCATCATCTCTAGTCAACAACTCTCTGTGCTTCTGATCTGTAACGTTGACAGGAAGTGACCACCATGAGACGGCGCATCATCTCTAGTCAACAACTCTCTGTGCTTCTGATCTGTAACGTTGACAGGAAGTGACCACCATGAGACGGTGCATCATCTCTAGTCAACAACTCTCTGTGCTTCTGATCTGTAACGTTGACAGGAAGTGACCACCATGAGACGGCGCATCATCTCTAGTCAACAACTCTCTGTGCTTCTGATCTGATTTGCAGCTTTTCAGACTTATTTTGTGGAGGATGACGATGATGATGATGATGATGATGATGATGATGATGGTGGCTGTTGTGCTTCAACAATACATAAATCCGCTTCTCTGATTACCCTGCTGGCTGTGACCTATGATGTCATATGACCTCACATATTTACTTGATGCTCAGATTATTCTAACAGCAGAGCTTTTATTCTGAAACAACTGGAATCATCATCAGTATTTCTATTCAGTATGTTCCTGTATGTCATCACTTGTTCACAGTTCTGTCACATATTCCTGTTGGAACATGATGAGGTTTGTTATACTGCAGATGGAGGTTCATACGTTTCTACGGAAGTTTTGGTCTCTTTTTATTTGAGTTAAGTTGTACGAGGGAGCGTTAGTGCCTCAATATGTGCAAAAAGAAAACACTAAATATTGTGGGAATAAAAGTCTTAATTCTTTGAGAGCAAAAACTGTAATACTGTGAGAGTAAAGTCAAAGATGTACAAGCGAAAAATATAATACTTTCAAAATTCAAAGTTGTATTATTATGCAAATAAAGTTAAAATGTCTGGGGAGGAAAAGGTACATTTCAATATAAAAGCCAAGTCAAAAGTATATATGTAATACCTTACTATATAATGAGGAAAACTGTGTGTGTGTGTGTGTGTGTGTGTGTGTGTGTGTGTGTGTGTGTGTGTGTGTGTGTGTGTGTGTGTGTGTGTGTGTTCCATGTTTTTCTCCTCACTGACTTGGTCAATCCATGTGAAATGTGGCACAGTGGTAGAGGGTCATGGGAGGATGCCAATGAAGCAATGTTACATCAATTGGCCAAAGGGGGGCGCTATAGCAACCCATTGAAATGTCAAACTTTGAATGGGCATATCTCATGCCCCGTATGTGGTAGAGACATGAAACTTTGCACAGAGATGCCTCTCCTCATGAGGAACACATTTGCCTCAAGAACCCATAACTTCCGCTTATATAGATTTTCCGCCATTTTGAATGTTTTGAAAAACACTTCAAATGGATCTCTTCCTAGGAAGTTTGAGCGATCTGCATGAAACTGGGTGAACATAATCTAGGGACCAATATCTAAAGTTCCCTCTTGGCAAAAGTTGGAAAACTTACTAAAACTGAGCTTCTATAAGGCAATGAATATTGCGGAGGGCGTGGCTCATCACATAAAGGTGTATAACATCTCAAGGGTTTCACCCATCACCACGCAACTTTGTAGGCATATGACCACACATAATCTGAGGGGACCCCTCCATTATTGACCCCATCAAACAAAATGGGGGCGCTAGAGAGCTCATTTCTTATCTAGGCCTAACCGCCATATGGATTTTTACTAAACTTGGTAGATATGTAGAACAGGACGCCTCAAGGTGACTGGAGAAATTTAACTCTAATTGGCAACTGGGTGGCGCTATAACAACAGGAAAATGCTTAAAATGGCTAAAATGCGACCGATGGCTGTGGCTCCCCCTGTGGACCAATGTTGGTGTTTTCTAATGTTTGCTATGACTAAGTCATGGTATGGTATGCTGTACATAATCACAGAAACTATCAGTGTGTCATTCTGTCTGTCCCACGTGTTTCTACTCACTGACGTGGTCAATCTATGTGAAACTGCACATAGACATTGAGGACTGGCATAGGTAGAAGGTGACAAAGCTACCAATGGATATGGACTAGTTTGATATTGATTAGGTAATATTTATAAATAATATGTTGAGAATAAAGTCAAGATTTACTTGCAAAAAATCCTCAACATGGTCAAACATAAATACATATTATAGGGTGAAGAAAGAAGAAAATGTTTGGGGTGAAAGGAATATTTCAAGATTGTGGTCAAATATTATGACAACAGTTTTAATATTTTGAGAATAAAATGAAAACTTTTTGAGAACAAAAAATTGAAAATATACTAAAAACAAATCCCAAATGAAAAGTTGTAATATTTTGAAAATGAAATGTTATATTTTAAGACTGCTATGAAAACTTTGCAAGGAGAAAACTGTAGTATTTAAGGGATACAATTAAATTATTTTATAGTATGAAATAAAAAGTCATAACCTTTTGAGAATAAAGAAAAAAAAATGAGACAAAAACTGTAATATTTTCAAAATTAAAGACATATTTTTTACAAACAAAGTCAAATGTTTTTGGAGAGAATATTAAATAATTAATCAATTTATATTTTCTAGACGAGTGAAATACTGAGTCGACTTTTTTTTAATCAAGTTAACAAAGTAAGAGAAACATATCAAAATCTTATTTTCAGATTTAAGTCACAACATTACTCAAATTAATTAAAATAATTTACGTTTTTAGATCAAATTTGTTTTATTACTCAAAGTCACAAATGTACAAGGAATGAGTTCTAATACTTTATCTGAAAAATAATTAAACTTTTTCTCATAATTTTACAACTTCTACTAAACTTTTTTTTTTTAAATCTCTGATGTTTTTTTGCCCTAAAACTACATCAAACCTTTAAATCATACGTAGTGTTTGATGCTCAGGATGAAGGTTTTTTGATGCAGTATTAGTTTGAGACAACAGTTTAATTTTCACCTTTGATTTTAAGACGTTCCACCTTTTTATTATTGAATATTTTACAGTTTAATCCACAGTAACTGATCCTGAGTCAGAGTTTGAGTCACAGACACGATGTTGTAAAGTTCAGATCTTTGATTTCAGTTTTCTGTGTGAACTGAGAAGAAAAAGAGGAACGTATGAAGAAGAAGAAGGACAGAAGGATGAAAGAGAAGACGAATACATTAGCCATGTTGTGTGTTTTTGTGTCTCAGTAATAGAGCTGTGTGTGTGTGTGTGTGTGTGTGTGTGTGTGTGTGTGTGTGTGTGTGTGTGTGTGTGTGTGTGTGTGTGTGTGTGTGTCGTCTTTTTTCCGTCTCCTCGGGCTCGGACTGATGGATATCAGACGATTATTCAAATGTCGCAGAAAGACAAACTCTGCAGAGAGACAGAAAAGAGAGTTGTGTAGTTCGGAGGCGTAGTGTGACAGCGAGGCCTCTCTCTGGTTTTGTCCTCTTTCACTCTTTCTGTCTTTCTTTCAGTCTGTTTCAGGGGGGTGGGGGGCGGGTCAGCGGGGGCCCCCCGGGGCGAGTGAATGCGGGGGGTTTATTCCCCGATCTGTAGCTGCCTCCTCCCAAAGAAAAAGATACCACCAGGATAAACAGCAGCTCTGTGCAGATCTTTTCTTACACTGCAAACAAACAGTGTGAGACTGTAGAGAGGAAGATTTAATTATCGCTCAGGATCTCAGGCGCACATTTAAATAAAACCTGAAGCTGTGGTGGAGATAACGAACCTTCGAGCTGCCCTGCGGAGGTTTGTCTCCGTCAGCTCTAACAAACATGTTGAAGATATTTCCTTCATTATTAAACATTTGCACATTTTTTCTTAAAGGTTTGAAACCTGACACGTTTACTTCTTCTTCACTGCCTTTATGATACATACTGTCGCCTGCAGACTGTTTATCAGCAGTGATGGAAGAAGCATGCAGATATTTTACTGTCTGTTTTGGCCTCTTGTCCACAAGCAAACAGAGTTTTAGGTCACTAAGGTTCAAATTCTTGTGAACTCTGTCCGTGCTAACGTGTAAAACAGAGCCGTCAGTTGCTCATGCCCACTGTTGGTTTGTTTAATGAGAAGGTTTCAGAAACAACAACAAGGGCGCACTACTACAGCTTTTTTTTTTTTTTTTTTTTTACACTTTGCTCGTACTGATCGGTCTCTTAAAGACTTTACACCTAAACGTAATATTGCTGCACCACTTTACAGACAAACGAAGGTGTCAGCTGCTCTTGAACTCCCACTCTGTAACAAAAACGCCTAAAATGACATACCCAAATTAAAATGTCTGTAGCTTCTGAACCGCTCTGACTACATGCATGCATGAGGTCTTGCCAGAAAGAAAACTCCCTGAAGTTTCTGAAGTGTCAGAAACACTCTAGGTGATACAGAGACAGAGTAATGGGCCTCTGAAGTCAGTAAAGAATTGAAAATTTTGCCATTCTACAGTGTTTTTACCATGAAAAGATCCAGGCGGAGCTCCAAATGACAAGTCGCTCACTCTGCTTCAAAACAGTACTATCAGTGATCAAACAACACTCAGCCAGCTTCAAACATTGCGCCTTATTGAAATCAGGTGTGATTATGATAGCTGATGTTGTTTATGACAGAAACACCATAAAATATCACCAAATAAAGCCATATGAAACGTGAAGGTTATGATCCCACTTTATAGACGGTATATCTCAGCCAGAAATAGTGGTAGGAGTGAGACTCTTACCTTTTATAAACCAGCTAAGTCCCCGCTAACAGCTCCACATAAGATCACCAGTAATCCTGTAATCACTCCTCGTGGTTTTGGACTATGTGTGTTTAGGCTGCTCTGGTGCGAAATACATAATAAATAAAAGAAAAACTATGTTATTTTTGAAAAGTCCAGAGCTTCCTGAATCTGGCAATACCAAACATCACATGGTTTGATGACACAGTGCGCCTGGGAGATACCATTTAACAGAGGAAGAGGGGAGCGAGGCCGTCGGCGTCCTGGTGGAGTTAGAGAGGTTAAAGTCGGCCAGAATCAACGGTCATGGATCTGGTATTTGACGTATTGTCGGCGCAGCCTTAATCACCACCCAATCATCTGGCGAGTATTTGGAGTTGATTTTGCCTTCTCGTGTGGACTGAGATATTTTGCAATAGAAAAGTCGTGTGAACAGAATTTTGTTTTTAACCAGGGGAAAATGTTCGTTTCAAAAACATCCACATGTAGACTGGACCTTAAAGCTCCCATACTCTGCTCACACTCAGGTTCATACGTGTATTTTGAGCTTCTACTCAAAGATGTTTACCTGATGTAATGTTAAAAACACATATAATCTTTCTCCCACAGTCTGCAGGAATATACCTGTAATCACCATCTGTATAGAAGGCTTCATTGAAATTACATCACTTGTTTTGGGTCCATGTTTACTTCCTGTCAGCTGGTGTCATTCACACACACACTGATAAACATCCCAACAAGAAATACAAACAGTCTACAGAGTATACTTGTGACATCACAACGTCACAGTCCTGACGGTTCGTTTAAAGGCACAGTCTCTGAATATGAACTGTGGGCTGAGCGTTTTGATACTTTCACAATATTTATATACAAAAATAAATGTTGTATAAATTATGAGTATTAATTATATTATATAAGACATTGAAATCTAAGTTTTCACGATATGAAGTTAAGTGAAAATAGCAGCACTACAGTGTAGAAACAGTCTGTTACAGGTAAAAGTCCTGTATTCAAGATCTTACTGATGTAAAAGTATAAAAGTATCAGCATAGAAATATACTTAAAGTACCAAAGGTAAAAGTAGTCTTAATGCAAAAAAGCTCATTCCAGAATATTTTATATTACTGTACCATAATTATTGTATTTATATACCTAGAATAAATCCTGACATTGTATGTTTAAAACCACACGTACGTTACATTTGTACGTTATTATGTAGCAGATACATTGAAACTTATATTCCTTTACGTTTCAACAACACTGTGGTTGACATGTGGTGGTTTAGGCACAAAAACTGTTTGGTTATTGTGAGGAAAAGTTCATGTTTTGGCTGAATATAACAGCTTTTTGTGGCCTGAAACGCAGCAATGTCTCTGTAAAAAACAACTGCTTCTGACACATTGATGAGTCCATTAAAAACAAGTGGTATTCATGGAAATATCCCCACTGGGAACAAACAGTTCTGTTGTTTGTTGGCCTTGAACAGTGGTCTGCAGCTTGGCAGGCGTCTCTCCTGGGTGACACGCCATCCACCATCCCCTCCACCTCCTGATCACAAAGTTAGCTCATACACTGCGTCGCTTTAGAAACATTGATATGATACGTATGAAACGTGCAAACCACATATCCATGGTTACGAAAGCTAAATCTGTAAAAGTAAAATATTTCCCTCTGAGAAGGAGAAAGAATCATAAAATGGAAATACTCATGTAAAGTTCAGGTACCTCGAGATTGTAATCAAGTACAGTCCTGAAGTAGAAGTCACATCAAACTGCTGGCTACAGATCAGTGATGTGATGGAGAGGCCAGCTGAGCTCAGGACGCCCAATATGGCTGCCAAAAGGGGCGGAGCTCAAACGATCCTTCATATGTACATCAGCTCATTCATCAGAGTGAAGCTGAACACATTCCTGTTCTGTGCTGTCAGTCAGACGCAGAATGGAGACTTACAGAGCATTCAGAGTGCAGACCGCTCTGCTTAGGCATGCAGCGAGTGTACACACACACACACACACACACACACACAAAGGCTTTGACAGATGGCAGCATTCAGAGTGACGGTGGTCAGACAGACAGATTGTAAGCTGACTCTCCCTGATGTCCGTCTGTCTGTCTGAGATCAGTTACTGTTTCTGAGACAGTCGTCAAAAGTTCTCACGACCCACCAGGAAGTTCAAATACTCATCAAATCAGCCCGTGAGAACTACACGTCCTGAGCTGATCGTCGCATTCAGACCTTTATCCTGAAGTTAAAGTAGTAACACAGTTTTACTCAAGTAAAAATACACAAGTCAAAATGGACTTAAAGGGAAATCTTTCTGCATTTTATGTGGATGTCCGATCAGCTGACTCGCAGCTGCAAAATCTGTCGCTCTTCCTGAATCCCACGCCGTCATCTGTGATGTGACGTGTTTGGAGGCGGGAAGAACGACAGGTTGGATTTCTCCTCCAGTAGCCAGGTGGTGCTCTAGACTCAAAAACAGAACTTCCTTGTTCTTTTTGCCTGTGTTACAAACACCAAAAATGTCATCCCAGAATATGCGTGCAGATGAGGGTGACGATGCATTTTACCTTATTTTGGGTGACTCAGATATTCTATTGTCAGCTACAGGAATACAGCAGAGACTGATGCTCCATCATTCCTACACTCATGTTCCTCTGCCTGTTGCTGCTCCCTCTCTCTCCTCGTCCGCTCTTCAGTTTCAATGAGCTCTGCGTCCGTGTACTACGTGTTCAAATGAATACGGGCGCTCATCAAATTCAAATGGCTCATCCAGATCCAGCTGGTCAAATTCGGGTAAAAATTCAGACGTTTGTTGTGGCAAGTAAAAACACTCAGAGAATGAAAGTCTGAAAGACTTGAGTTGTTGCAGGAAGTTAAACACAGACGTTCATTTCTCCTCTCCGTTATGTCGTCGGATAATTATACTAACAATCCGAACCAGTGTGAAAAAAATGCACTTTTAGTGGACGTATTTTGACGCTGTCTGAGTGCCCTAGTATTTAATATAGCGCGCTCTCACGGGCTGCAGGCAGGTCAGCCCTAGCTTCATACTGGAGGAATGTCACATATTGAACATCCTATCACTCATTTAGACAAAAGTAGATCGGAAAATAGGGCCCAGGTTGAAAAAAACATTAGTTCCCCTTTAAACTGGCCCACTTTTTACGGTGTCAGCTTAACTTTTTCTTTCCCTTTTTATTAGGTGTTCAGGATAAATATGAACCACTTAACAGAAAAGTAAACACTCCACTTAAACAATTTGTTGAATTAGAATTAAATAAAAAGTGCATGATGTAGCCTACTGGCCTATTCAACGTAACTTGGCTCTGTCCTCGAGAAAACAAGTCTGTCAGTTTAGCACGTTTGGCAGCATCTTCTTCTACTACCTTCCTTTTCTTAATCTTGGCTTTTTCGGCAGCTCCTGGCCCCATCTTGCCCTCCATTATCACAGACTGTTCTAGGTTCTACCTTTGTTGCTTTGATTCTACCGCTGTGCAAAGGACGATTCATGTGCCGTAGCAACTCATACATATATGTCTTAAATACAAGACATAAAAGTGGACCAGCCCACCGGGATTCCCAGCGTCTCTCCCTGGGCCACGCCGGCTTTGTTCAACAGAACAATCTTTTGATCTACTGCTGTTTCAAGATAATGGGCCGTCCCCACGAAGAGAAGCCGAGGCCAGCTGTTCTTAAGACGTCGCAATCACAAGAATAGGATGGACCAATGGAAGGATGGACAGACAGACAACTCAAAAACATAATGCCTCCAGCCACGGCTGACCCCAGCTTGCATCTGTTTTTCCGACGCCCCGTCACAGAGGGGCTGCAAACTGCAGTAGGCGATGCCGAAACATGAATGTCCCTGTCTACAGCCGGTGTTTGGCTTGTCCATTCTGGGCTACTGTAGAAACATGGTGGTGCAACATGGCGGACTCATTCTAAGGTAACAAAAACACAGCGATTCTTATTCTCAGGTGATTATACACTAAATAAAACACACTTATTATATTATTTTCCATTTCTGCCGATATATCCTCCTATATCCTGCACACTGGACCTTTAAGTACAGTTTTGAATGCAGGACTTGTGCTTGTAATGGAGTACTTTAACAGTCTGGTATTAGTACTTTTACTTTGGTACACGACTGCTGAACATCTGAACACAAACAGCTGGCAGACACCAACATGCTCACAGTCCCTGACTTCACCGAGCTGTCAAAGACCACCTGAATGCATCGTGAAAAAGGTGACCAGCCTGCAATGGATTGTGGGATACGGTCCAAAACACACACACACACACACACACACACACACACACACACACACACACACACACACACACACACACACAGAAACTCCTTGATGTTTTGTTGGATTCGATTCCTGATTGGAGCTTTAATAAAGACACAAAGAACCTTTGATCGACTGTCGCCGTGTGTGTGTGTGTGTGTGTGTCTCCATCTGCCTGTCTAAGACAAACTGTAAGGAAAGTGCTTTCATTCACACACACACACACACACACACACACACACACACACACACACACACACACACACACACACACACAGCGATTCTGAATAGAAGAAGGTTTTTCTTTAATGAGAGTGAAATTTAAATCCTGGACATTGTGCTGCTTTTAGACCACAGCCAAGACGGGCAGGTTTTCCTTCACACACACACACACACACACACACACACACACACACACACACACACACACACACACACACACACAGAGTACAGTGATGTAATGGTTTTGCCAGGGCTGTCTGGTATCGAGGCCGGTCACCTGCTGTGAGGTGAAATGGACTTGAATTAGTTTTAGTGTTTCTCTTCAACAGGAGTTTACACTCAGAAAGAAACACTGAAACTTCTCTGACACTTTTATTAAAGGACCAAACCGAAGAGTTTTTCAGCACAAATCACAAACTTCTGACTGTTTTTCCAAAGCGTAACGTTCGACTGAGCAGCCATAACAACAGAGAGGATTAACTGATGATAAAAAATTATAGATTTTACAGAGATGAGAATGATTTGACGTTTGATTTGATAAACTCGCAGCTGTTTGGGACCTAACTTTGGCTTCAAGACGAAGGCTTGTCTTGATGAAGAACGTGATGTACATGTGACAGGTCAATGATAAACTGCTGATTTGTGATGAACGGCAGATGTTTACTAAATCATGTTTTTTTATATGTTAAAATCAAAATCAAAATAAAAGTTGACGTCAAAGTTTTTAGCTCATTTGTTGAGTTCCACCTATTTTGTTATTTAAAGTCAACAAGGTGTGTTTCTGTGTTTCTTCTCACAAGAACCACTGAAATGTCTTCTGTGTCTAGAACTCCTAACAGAAACTTCTCAAGAACTCCAGGAATCTGTACACGTACCACTCGAACATCAAGGACACGTCACATCTCCTTAACAACTCTTAGAACATGTATCCTCCTGTATTCCTCAAAAACACCTTGATTATCACTGCATGAATGAGTTTGTGTTTATTCAAAGACAGTGTGAAGAAGGTTTAAATTCAGAGTTCCCTCACATGTTCATGAACTAAACACACTGGCTACCTTACTGCCACAGCTTCAGGAAATCTTCCTCAAGAAACGTTCACGCCGCTTCACCGACCTCGAGCCTCCTCCAGAACCACTCTGACCTCTGAATGACTCTGATTTTTCCTTAAATTTCTTCAAAAAAGGACCCGACACCTTCTCAAGAACCAGTGTGACCCTCTTTGAGTGTTCCACAGAAACCTGCAGATCATTAAAAAACTTTCAGACCTCTTCAAGAACCACTGGAGCTTCTTTAAATACTTGAGGAGCCTCTACACGGAGCTCTGAAACGTTCTGAAGGAATTTTCGAGCGTCCTCTAGAACCACTGGAACTTCTTAATAACCCTGATTTTTCCAAAGAAAATTCTCCAAGAAAGACATGAAACATTCTCAAGAACTGGTGGAACCTTTTCCAGTGCTCAAGGAACCTCTTTCAGAACCTGCAGATCTTCAAGTAACGTTTAAACCTCTTAAAGAACCCCAGGAACCTCTTTAAATGCCCAGGAACCTCTTTCTGGAGCTCTGAAATGTTTAAAATGTCTTCATGTCTTCTTAACCTCCATATACACAACAGTACAAGACATGCGCGCGCGCTGCAGCAGAGGCAGAGCGGACAGGTGCTGCGTTTCTCACGACTGCATAACATGCCCGCACGCGCACTTACGCACGCACCCACACACGAGTAGCTGCTCGTTAACCACGTGCACATGAGGAGCAACAGGTAGGACTTACAGGTAAGACGTGAACACGCTCAGGTTGCTCGGTATCTCCCGGAGCCCGAGGTCCGAGCAGTCCACCCGGTGCAGCAGCCCGTCCACCTCGCACCGACAGCGGCCAGGGCAGCCGGCCCGACCCGCTCCTCTGTCCCCGTCCCCGGAGCTCTCCGCCCTGACCACCGCGGAGCTGTTCCCCGCTGCCGCCGCTGTCCTGTCCTCCTCCACGGCCACGGAGCTCTGCATCTCCACCGCGGCCACGGAGCTCCTGGACCCGGCCGAGAGGACTGCAAACGCGGCCAACAAAGCCACAAACCCCGGCATGTCCTCCGGGGCTTCTTCTCTCCTCAGAGGCTGAAAGTTCAGGAGGAGTAAAAAGACAAAGTTGCAGCTGTGGATCCGGATCACGGTGTGTTCGGGTCCGGTCACCGTCAAGTCACCTTAACTGGACTGAGAGAATAAAACTCAGGAAAATGAAGTCCGAGCTGTTTGAGTCTGCAGGTTGGTCTGAGTCCAGGCTGCACGCGTGGAGCAGCACAGCCGGAGTGTGTGTGCGTGTGTGTGAGTGTGTGTGTGACAGAGAGTCCCTCTACTCACACTACAACAGTGTGTCAGCCCCGTTTACTTTTATATACGCTCTGTGTGTGTGTGTGTGTGTGTGTGTGTGTGTGTGTGTGTGTGTGTGTGTGTGTGTGTGTGGGCACAGCCTGTTTCAACAACAGGAGCCACAAAAATATCAAAATTTTAAAAAAAAAGCTGAATGAATTCAAATAAATAAATAAACAAACACCAAATAATTTATCAGGAATGTTGTTTTTACATTTCATGCAACAAATTCAAGTTGCTAATATTGTAAATAATGATTGTTTAAATGAGTTTGTGCAGTTCTGGAAGAAGTTTAATACCAGGGGCGTAAATATGAGACAGTGCAGGCAGGGCAGTTGCACCGGGGCCCATCGCGTGAGGGGCCCATAAACAGATTGTCTACAAACACATCCTCACTCCAACAACAAAAGCACGTGGTTGGGTTTAGGAAAAATCAACAGGGTTTGGTTTTAGAATCTTACAGGACATGAACACCGCTCTCTAAGGTGAAAGTCCCTTCTGTCCACCCCGTGCAGACTTTTGCCACCTTAACTTCCGTCCTCGTCCCGCTGTGTCTCCCCCTGACACCACTGAGCGCCGTTATCTATAACAGTAACCAGCCGCGTATCATGCCGACATTAAAGGACGCTTTTTTCCGTTCGTTCTGACGCTCCAAGTCACTGCCCAAGTGCCGGATTTCGATGACTTCAGAGTGAGACCTGGCTCGTCTACAGGTCCTTAAAAAGTCTTAAATTGTTTTAAATTCAGATTTGATGGGTTTAAAATATTTTTGGTCACATTACCATGAGAATGTCTCCAGCCTGACAGACACAATGTTTACAACCATCACACAGACGGAAGAATTGTAATAATAAATATCATTTATGACAGCGATGAGATTTTGATTTCTTTTTACATAAAACACATTCAACTTAAATTCTGTCATGTTTCCTTACTGTTATTTAAACTGACATCAGTGTGTTTACTTTCCATGTTTTTCTCCTCACTGACTTGGTCAATCCATGTGAAATGTGGCACAGTGGTAGAGGGTCATGGGAGGATGCCAATGAAGCAATATTACATCAATTGGCCAAAGGGGGGCGCTATAGCAACCCATTGAAATGTCAAACTTTGAATGGGCATATCTCATGCCCCGTATGTGGTAGAGACATGGAACTTTGCACAGAGATGCCTCTCCTCATGAGGAACACATTTGCCTCAAGAACCCATAACTTCCGCTTATATAGATTTTCCGCCATTTTGAATGTTTTGAAAAACACTTCAAATGGATCTCTTCCTAGGAAGTTTGAGCGATCTGCATGAAACTGGGTGAACATAATCTAGGGACCAATATCTAAAGTTCCCTCTTGGCAAAAGTTGGAAAACTTACTAAAACTGAGCTTCTATAAGGCAATGAATATTGCGGAGGGCGTGGCTCATCACATAAAGGTGTATAACATCTCAAGGGTTTCACCCATCACCACGCAACTTTGTAGGCATATGACCACACATAATCTGAGGGGACCCCTCCATTATTGACCCCATCAAACAAAATGGGGGCGCTAGAGAGCTCATTTCTTTTTGGTCTTAAATTTCATATAAGGTGGTTTTTAAAAAATCTTTAAAAGTCTTGAGTTTAACTTGGTTATATCTGTAGACAAACTGAATAAATCAAATATATATATCAGTCTTTTAATAACGCACAGCAGTATCATAAATGGACACGTTTCAGCACTTGGCTTTCCTCAGCGTTAATCCGTTTGTGATACTGCTGTGCGTTATTTAAAGACTGATATATATGATATTTGTGAGTGCTGACATTTTGATTTATTCAGTTTGTGATTTTTGGGTCGGCACCCTGTGATTTTTCAGACGGTGAGTCAAGCACGTCAGTTCTTTTGTTTTATATCCGTAGACACCCTGATATGTCAGGCAGGAACTGGGCCCCTGTGAGTAATTTAGATTGTCACCTTAAAAATATTTCTCCAGTCAAAAGAAAAATGTGCTTTACACACCTTTGAAAAGGCAAATCTGTCTCCATCATGGTTTTCTTTTTCTTTGTAAAGTAGCCAGTAGTAATCTGTAACAAAATATGTTATAAAATATAAAATATATGCTCAATCTTCATAAACTACAAATATGGTATAAAAACTATTTAATGAAATGAATAATTCCTAATTTTCCTGTACATACATGTAATAATGATTTCTGGGTGATATGTATGTTGGTGTTATCCAGTGTCAAGTCTCTATTTGATCATGTGACGGTAAGATTATACGTTAGCTAGTTTAGGCGCATGATGTGAAAGTCCTGCATTCAAGTACTACCAGCAGAATGTATTGTTAGTACTTAAAGTAAAAGTCTGTATGTTGCAGTAAAATGTTTCATGCTGTCTGTTTTTTACTCAGTCAAGATAGCAGCACCTCATATTTGGTGTGTGACGAGTGTTTTGCAGTGATGGGACGTGTTAGATACTCTGATTATGTAAATGCAGCAACACACACTATAAAAAGTTTTGCATTAGCGAGTACAAGTACAAAAAGTTTGAGTGCACAAGTTAACTGTTATTAAAATATTTCTTTCAAGGCATCATGTAACTTTCACCTCTTAACTGAGGAGCAGCAGAACCTCAGTCGACTTCAGCTGGAGCCTCTCTTCAGAAATAAGATAACAATAAGATAACAATAAGATAACAATAAGTTTGATTACATGTTTGTGTGTAAACATCAAAGTAATGAATGTGGCTGAAAACTTACTGAATAAATAAAGCTTATTTACTAAAATGATTTTTTTTAGATACAGTTAATGTGAAATGTGAGACATCATACAGGAAAATGTGCCAGTGCTTATTGTTTTGATTCAGTTTTATCAGTTTGTGTTCTTGTTTAGTTTAAAGCAAGTTACACTGTTTGGAAAAGCAGTACGTTTAAATTGTTTATTATTGTATCAAAATTAATTTATCTGTTATTAATCTAGAACTTTCTGTGCCATTCAGGCAGCAGCCGCGTGCCGTCGTCTGGTTTTGTTTTTTTAAATCATAATTTTAAGTTAGTACCTTTATTTTTTAATTATGTCAATCAAGAAAAAACAGAGAAATTAAGAAAGAAAAATTCACAAAAGAAAGAAATCAAGAAAAAGAGACATCAAATAATCGAGGTAAAAATCACAGAATCATATAATAAATAAATCAAAAAAAAAGGAAATCAAGAAGGAACAAAAGAAATCAAGACAAAAGGAAATAAAGAAATAAAAAGGGCAGATATATAGAAAGAAAGGGGAAATCAAGTAAGAAAGAAATCAAAAGAAAGGAAATAAACAATCATCACCGTGTTACGTTTCTGTGATTGAAAACACGTAAAACACGAGTTAATAGTGACGATATTAAGCACAGGTACAAACTCAGCTCCGTTATGACCTGCAGAGTTCAGTGTTAGCTGCTGGTATATTTTTAACTACAACTTACTAACATTATCAGCCAATGATATTTTACTCAACATAAATTAGCGTAGCAGCTAACGGAGCTTTCCTCTATATGACAACAGGAAAAACAGTAACATCTAACACAGAAAGCGTTACACATTTCGGCTCCATTTAAATCAACATGGTTCACTGATAAAACATTTGTCTTGTACTTGACAGCTTTTCCTCACATATTAACGTATTCTCCGAGACTGGTTTGTACGATATCCTTTGAAAAATGCATCTACAACAGTCCATATGATATCTTATGAATAAGCGCCCAGAGTGATGTTACGTCCTTAAGGTAAAGTTACGTAATATTTAAATTGACTTAAATTTCACACGGATCCGAACACAGGACTCCAGGCGAAAGTCCGTTTTTTTGTGATGCATTTGTGACGTGATCAAACCCTTAAAAATACGTGGGATGTGAATGGATTTGGGTGCTTTGCTTTTTGGGGGAAAACATACGAACAAATTTGTGAGAACAGCCTGCACGTATACAACATGCTAACACTGTTAACAGAACCCTATCACACTGCATAAACTAGCCTGGCAGCGAACAGACTTTTCCTCTACTCGCTGTTTTTTGGAAGTTACTGTTTCATATCTGTGAAATAAAAATAACTGGTTTTCAGTTTACGAAAATCACTGCAAGGTGGAGTCTTTTCTAGGGAGGTGCACGTCAGGCCACAGCGCAGAGTACGGCGTGGAGTCGACAGAGGTTACGGCGTGAGGCACTCGTCTGTGCAGGTCGATTTGTTGCAGAAGTATAAACCCCGCTTAGAGCTCACTTATTAACCCATTTTATTTATCCCTACATCCCCTCTACACACACACTGTGCTCTGGTTAATGATTGGCACTATAAGAGAGATATGAAGATGGTTATCACACACACACACACACACACACACACACGGCACTAAAGCTATGATGCAATGACAGTATGAAGCAATCTGTCTACAACTGAGAGAGGCCGTTTCACTATATTTAAATGAACAGTTCAACATTTATGGGATCAATGTTTATTAGATCGATTTCATCTCTGAAGCTGCAGCAACCTGTTAGCTTAGCTTAGCTTAGCTTAGCTTAGCACAAAGACTGGAAACAGGTGGAAACAGCTAGCATCTAACCTCTAAAGCACATTTACTAACTTGCTTTATTTGTATCTGTTTATCTCCGTTAGACCAACATCAGACATCAGCTCGACATCTGGGTCAACACACACACACACACACACACACACACACACACACACACACACACACACACACACTGCTCATCACAAAGCTAAAAACACTCAAAAGACTATGATCTTAAAAACTGTGTGGAATTAGTAATAAATATGTTGTTATTATAAATATTAAATAAAGATATAAAAGATTTAACACATGAAATTATATCTATGTAGGGAAGATGCTCGACGAGGTGTCCATCATCACTTTTAATGGCCGACCTGGAACAATCACTGCTGCCCTGTAAGGTTCTTATGCAATGGAAACGTTTTTCATTACTCCAGTAAATAGGACGAACCTTAGATACGACCGAGCAACAGGAGATATCCTCGTCCGCCCAGCTCAGTGAACCATTTGGCTCAGCTGTTAGCCAGGAAGCTAACGTTACGCTAACAAGAGTCAAAGTCAGTGACAAACAGTGAATATAATTTAACAGCAGACAGGATGTGAGGTCATTGTACCTGCAGGGTGGTACAGTCTCCATCCTGTGGCGTTCAGAGGACGAGACAATTGTAATCAGATTACATATACTCATACTTTATGTAAACAGTGCATTAATTTAGAACAGTGAACAGTTTCACCTGAGCTACTCTGCAGCCAATCAGAATCAAATGTCGCTTTATTTATTTACCACCACTGCTGTATGTTGACAGAACTGAAATTATTACATTTTACTAAAGTCATATTTTATGATTTCATGAAACATGATTGACTTTGGTTTTAGAGGCACTGTTTCTTCTTTGTGTTCAAATCCCTGCTGCTTCATTTACAGTCAGACCCTGACCTCTGGTGGCTGACTGCTGGAACTGCAGCCAGAGAAACAGGAAGCAGTAAGGCAAAAATAAAGTTATCCTAAATGTTTGTTTTGTGATATTCAAATCAATAGGAGGAGGTTAACTGCACTGCTGTTTAAAAACAACGTCCTGCATTAAGAATATCTAGTTTTCTATTAAAGTATCAGCATCAAAATATAAACTGACATACAGAGGAATACGCCTCCAGAGCTTTAAACATTTCATTCATTTTTATTCAGCATTTTCTTTTCAGCATCAGTGTCTCACACATTTATTGTCTGCCTCATGCACCACTACATTCATCTGTTGGGAGCTGCTCTGTATGTATTTGTGTTTGTGCTGTCTTGTATTCCAGTGCTGGAAAACAAATAAGGACTTAAGGAATGCACTTTTTACTGGCCTCCCAAAAACACACTGAGAAACCTGCGCTCATTCAAAACTCTGCAGTTCAGCTATGAACCAGAACAACGAGGAGAGAGCACATCAGGCCAGTCTGAGCCGCTCTGCACTGACTTCCTGTTACATTTACAGCTGATGTTAAGATCCTCCTTGTATACAAAGCCCTACATGGGCTGGGCCCGAGCTACGTCGCTAACTCCCTTGTTAACTGTTTGCCTCCAAGAACACTGTGATCACCTGCTGCTGGTTTATAGGAGGCTCCCAGAGACAGCCAGAGAGAGGTCAGGGACGCAGCCTTTTGTCAGTGATGCTCCAAAGCTATGGAACACACTGCCTGTAGATGTCAGAGAAGCTGCTCGCTGAATATTTTTAACAGAAGGCTAAAAGTGTATCTGTTCACTCTGACTTCCTTATACAGGTCTGAAAGTCTTTCTTTTTACGCCTCACGCTGCTGCAGCTCTTTAAAAATCTTACTTTATTTTACGATTTATAGTTTTACATCTCTATGATTTTATGAATCAGTTAATCCACGTTTTAATCTGTTTTAAATGTCCTTTCATATTGAGACGCTTTGCCTGTTTTCTGTTTTCATATGAAGCACTCAGAGCTCACACTGCCCTCACTGTACAGAGTAACATCAGGTAAAGACACAGGAGCCTCTTCATCAGTTCAGTGCACAGTGGCTGCACAAAGTTGTTACAGCCGCTGCTCTTTCCACCTCCATTGTGTGTGTGTGTGTGTGTGTATGCAACATTAATTTTTCCCTCTGTGTGCCGAGCTGCCTGCACTTCCACTGGAATCAGAAGCTCCACCTCCTCTGTTCTGATACATGCGGCCTCTGCTGCTTCTGACTGCACAGTCCACAGCTCACCTGGGTCCCTGACTGGTGCGGCACAGGTGCAGTGGACCAATCCCAGCCATTCAATCAAGACCGTCATCTATAAGTGCCCTGCCAGTCCTCAGTCGTGGCGGCTGACTGTTGGTGGCAGCTCGCCTTTTTGCTTGATGACCTTGTGTTGTGTTGGTTAGTCCACTGTAGCATTTGTAGCTTGTCATAAGCTTTTGTAGATTTTTGTGAACTTTTGAAGTGTGGCCAGGTTGTTAGAATTGCTGTCCTGTTGACTGATCCAAACATTTCCATTCACACGTAGACAATAACCTGTATAGAGACACTCTGTGCAGGGGTGCTGTTTTGTTGTTGTTTGTTTAAAAGCTGCATTAGACAGAGTTTGTTTTCCCTTTTATTTTCAATTAGATAGCTTGTAGATTAAACTCTGAGTGAGTTCTCCTTTGGTTATATTTGTTTTTTTGAGTGAAACAGCACCCACCGGCCCTCTTCCTTGGTTTGTTCTCAGTTTTGTTAACCAGACTTCCCTTATTTGAGTTGCAATAAACTGCGTTACCTTTTAACATCTGGTTTCTTTTTGTGTTGCTTCCCTTTCCCCTGCGAGCTGGGTTGTAACAAAAGTACTCAGACCCCGTCACTTTTTGCACTTTAGTGTTCATCAATCTGCACTCAACACACTCATCTACACTCCTGTGACTTCCTGTCAACATTAAGAGCTGTCCCCAGGTTTGTGACCCTTGAACTCGTCTAGACGCTGAAGTTTAAAGACGAGTTAACGAGTGACGAGTTTGACCTCGGCAGGCCTCTCAGGGCTCAGGCGAAGTGACCACACAATCCTGAAACACTGACGAGGAGAAGAGGATGTTTACTGATTCAGTAACTGTGACTTCCTCTTGCTGCACCCTGTCAGACCAGATCCCAATTTAAAAAAAAGACACTGCTCCATAATCTCAGCGAAGTGTTTAAGGAGTGAACTCTAGACAGAAACGGTTTGAAGTTAACAGTCTGATATGTGAAGCTACAGACAGTTAGCGTATCTTAGCATTAAAGGCTGGAAACAGGTGGAAATCAATCAGAGATGAATTATAAAACAAGTTGTGACTTGCTGATGCTCAGCCAGTTCAGGTTTAACATGCAGGAACATTTTAGAGTTTAGTGGCAGCTTTTATCGTCCTCCATACTTATCATCATTCTGACAACAGTTTTGTTTCTGAGCACATGGACTTGAGGGTCACTGGTTGGCTTCAAGGTTCAGCTTCAGTGTCATTATACAACACAGGATTGCACAATGACGAGCAGCCGCAGCCCCCTGGTCACACACCATTTACTCCACAAATATTTTAAATACTTCAACCACAATAAAACAACAACAACATAAAATCAGCACTATAAAAGTAAAAGTATTCAGCAGCATGCAAACGTTTGGGCACCCCTGGTCAAAATATTGTTTACTGTGCACAGCTACTCAGGTGAAAGATGACCTGATTTCCAAAAGGCAAAAAGTTAATGACACATTTCTTCAGTATTTTTTTTTTTTTTTAGCAAGATTCTATTTTTGAATTCAATCTTTTTCAGTTTCAAAATCAAAAAAGGGCCTGAAGCAAAAGTTTGGGCATCCTATCACTACTCAGTAACACTGATAATAATAATGATCAGTGGTGTAGCCATTATTTCAGAGGTGAGGGGGGCAGATGGTTCTGGAGTAGGATTTTTTTTTTTATGATTTATTGAAATTTTCTCTCTCATTCAGCAGCACTTCTCCTCAGCAGCTAAGGAACCAAACAAATAACCACAAGCACTTGATGACCAGGAAAAGAGGCGATCCTCTGCAGTGGGTAGCACCCGGGGAACAACTTCACTTCTGTAATTAATCATCAACTAGTCCATAGCCACTGGTAGCTTTGTCACCTTCTACCTATGCCAGTCCTCAATGCCTACGTGCAGTTCCACATAGATTGACCACGTCAGTGAGTAGAAAAACGTGGGACAGACAGAATGACTGACTGACAGAATGACACACTGACAGTTTCTGTGATTATGTACAGCATACCATACCATGACTTAGTCATACCAAACATTAGAAACACCAACATTGGTCCACAGGGGGAGCCACAGCCATCGGTCGCATTTTAGCCATTTTAAGCATTTTTCTGTTGTTATAGCGCCACCCAGTTGCCAATTAGAGTTAAATTTCTCCAGTCACCTTGAGGCGTCCTGTTCTACATATCTACCAAGTTTAGTAAAAATCCATATGGCGGTTAGGCCTAGATAAGAAATGAGCTCTCTAGCGCCCCCATTTTGTTTGATGGGGTCAATAATGGAGGGGTCCCCTCAGATTATGTGTGGTCATATGCCTACAAAGTTGCGTGGTGATGGGTGAAACCCTTGAGATGTTATACACCTTTATGTGATGAGCCACGCCCTCCGCAATATTCATTGCCTTATAGAAGCTCAGTTTTAGTAAGTTTTCCAACTTTTGCCAAGAGGGAACTTTAGATATTGGTCCCTAGATTATGTTCACCCAGTTTCATGCAGATCGCTCAAACTTCCTAGGAAGAGATCCATTTGAAGTGTTTTTCAAAACATTCAAAATGGCAGAAAATCTATATAAGCGGAAGTTATGGGTTCTTGAGGCAAATGTGTTCCTCATGAGGAGAGGCATCTCTGTGCAAAGTTTCATGTCTCTACCACATACGGGGCATGAGATATGCCCATTCAAAGTTTGACATTTCAATGGGTTGCTATAGCGCCCCCCTTTGGCCAATTGATGTAACATTGCTTCATTGGCATCCTCCCATGACCCTCTACCACTGTGCCACATTTCACATGGATTGACCAAGTCAGTGAGGAGAAAAACGTGGAACAGACACACACAGAGACACACAGAGTTTTGGTCATAGAGTGCCGAAGTCACGCCCCTTCCGGTAGACGTGGGGCGTGACTTCGGCACTCTATTATATAATAAGATAATCACAAAATAAATGATCAAAATCAAAACTCTGAGCTGCTGAGCTCCAGCTGTGATGAAACAAACCCTGACCTCAGAGCATCGAGATGTAAGCAGCCATTTAATAAAACAAAAAGTGACATCACATTAAAGTAAAACATCCATTCAATCAGCATTTAGTTTTTGAGAAGTGTAAGTATTTTTTATCACCAGTAGTTTAACTTTTAGTTAGGTAATATTCCAGTAATATAACAGTACTTCTACTTGAGTACAGATTTCCAGTATTCTTTCCACCACAGCTTAATATCCCTCCTCACCTGTGAAGCCCTGTGACTTTCGGTGCTGCTGCTCCGTCATGATCCCTGAACGCTGCCTCGTCCCTCTTTCTGTTGTATATATGTACAAAGAAATATTTAGAGTAAATGAAAAACAGTAATTCTGACATAGCTGTGGGGATTCACTTGTCTTATCCTATAAATATTTCTTTAAGCACTTAATATCCTTCCTCACCTGTACCCTAAATTTCTTGAATGAGAGGTGAAACGTCTTCAAGAAGCTCAAGCAAGTCCAGCTGCCTACGAGTTAAAAAGCATGTTCCATCTTTAACCTCATCCCTTTGAGAGATCAATTTTTCTACTACTCACTTAACTGTTGACAGTAAACAACATTTTGACCATGGTGCTTAAAATCTTTTTAATGCCCATTGGACATTTGTGCCAAATTTTTGAAGAAATTCCCTCAAGCTGTTCTTGCGTCCACGAGAACGAGATGGAAACAATGTCAAAGTGACCTTTGACCACCACAATCTAATCAGTTCATCCTCAAGTCCAAGTGGACGTTTGTGCTAAATTTGAAGAAATTCCCTCACAGTGTTCCTGAGATACTGTGTTCACAAGAATGAGATAAAGTCACAGTGACCTTGACCTTTGACCATCAAAACTAAGCAGTTCATCGTTGAGTCCAAGTGGACGGGACAGACATCATGTCTCTCTCCGACCTCGTCATGTGTCCACGTTTGGTCACGGACTGTCCACGTCCACATATGGCGTCCAAGGTACCCTGGGTGTGCTGGTTGTTGACGTTCTGGGACGCCGTGTCAACTTCAGCCTGTTACATGCATTGTCTGTTTTCAAAATACACTGTTTTAACAGGAAATGTACAGT
This sequence comes from Epinephelus awoara, assembly GCA_035609425.1. Classification (NCBI taxonomy): domain Eukaryota; kingdom Metazoa; phylum Chordata; class Actinopteri; order Perciformes; family Serranidae; genus Epinephelus; species Epinephelus awoara. The sequence goes on along the minus strand of CM069316.1, from coordinate 2,312,307 downwards.
TTGATACAGTCTCTTTCAAAATAAAAGGCTGTCCACACTGAGTAAACCAGAGCTGGATCCTGATTGGCTGTTGTCTTTTTCCTCCTCCTCCTCTTCCTCCCTGCTCTCATACTGGCTGGTGTCCAGCCTGCAACAGCTTTACCAGGAGCTGACGGGTCGACACACCACATTCTGCACCGAGAGGAAACACCACAACAGGTAGGACACTCTGAGTGTGTGTGTGTGTGTGTGTGTGTGTGTGTGTGTGTGTGTGTGTGTGTTTACTGAAGGGCTGTGGACAAAAATCAGCTCACACAGACACAAACATCCAAAATCTTCAACCATTAAATCTAAAAGTTGGTGTTGGTATTTTGTTGTGGTCAGTAAATGTAGTGGTGCTGGAGGAAGTGTTCAAAGTTAAAGTCCTGCACTCAAAACTTATTTCCAGCAAAAGGTACTGAAAGTGTGCGACAAAGTGTTCACTGCTGTCATTCTAATGTACAGTTTTAGCCCACTAACTATCCCACTATTGGCAATGGTACTACTGTACTTTCAATAAAGCAATTGTACCATCAAATTCACAGTTTTTTTCCAGTTTATATTTAGTTTCTCTCTCTCTCACACACACCTAAAATAATTTGAAGTCTGGTGTCTTGCTTGCAACTCACATAATTCCAACTCCACCCCGTTTCCTCTCTGAGTCAGGCTTTGGCTTTGTGTTAAAGTGAAACTAAAATCACCATCCTGCCTGAAATGACTTCAGACTGTTGAATCTGTCCACAGACAAACTTTGTAAAAACTACAACAACTTACTTTATCTAATTTCAAATTATTAAAATTAGATAAAGAAACTAAAATATAATTTGTTGTTATGATACTTTATTTTAATTTTTTCACATTTCAAATAATGTTTCTTATCGTCAGTTTTATTTAGAAAGGTGAAAAAAATGCTTAAAAAATATTAAATCTTATATTTCCGTCTCTCTTCTGTTTCTGTTCTTGTTAACATGATGTTTTAAATCGTACGTCAGCTGTTGGTCAAACTGCAGTTTTTCACTTGAATAAAGTTCTGGCTGTTTCCGGTCTAGCGGGCGGATACTCTGGATCCGACAGATGCTCGTAAATTCATTGACCGGTTTCACTTTTTATTTTTGTTTCCCAGGTCAACATGTTGTCCATCCCAGATCTGATCAAGAAGAAGAGGGACGGAGGAGCGTTCACTCACGAAGAAATCGTAACCTTCATCCGCAGTGTTACAAACAAAACTATACAGGATTGTCAGACAGGTACGAACTGTTGAACTCAAACACTAACACACCTTCCTGAGGTCATTTCATCACCTGCGTCTGCCCTCTTCTTCCTCTGTGAAGGCGCCATGCTGATGGCGATCTGGATGAAGGGAATGGCCAACAAGGAGATCGAGACCCTGACCAAAGAGATGATGCTGTCAGGGGAAGTGATGTCATGGCCGAAGGAGTGGGCGGGGCTGATGGTTGACAAACACTCAACAGGAGGAGTGGGGGATAAAGTCAGTCTGGTGTTAGCGCCTGCGCTAGCTGCCTGCGGCTGTAAGGTACACACACACATCACACCTGTATGTGATCTGCTCAGAGACAGACGGACATGTTGTACCCACAGACTGTATGGTGACCAGATATGGTCAGTTTGGCTCCACGGACCAATGAGTGATGTCACGGTGGGCACGTCCACTTCTTTGGACAGTCTATGGTCGTATGTCTATGATGTCATAATAACCTGAGGTGTGTGTTTGTCAGGTGCCAATGATCAGTGGGCGGGGCTTGGCTCACACGGGAGGAACTCTGGATAAACTGGAATCAATTCCAGGATTCAACATCCAACAGTCATCAGCTCAGGTGCAACTAACTATAAAACATGTACTCTGTGACGACGTTAGAAAATATTTAACCAAGACAGCAGTGTGGACATTAGACTGATACATCAATCTGTTCATCCTCTGACTTTTTATTTGTGGCCATAATACTCAGATGTGTAACATGAATTATGACAACTTAATAAGGTTTATGTTTGTTTATAAATGAAGTGGAGGAGCCTACAGGTGTTTTGTTTAGTTTGTCTCGGAGGCTTCCTCCACAGCTCCGCTCAGCTGTCTGCTGCTGCTGCAAGAGATGAAATTTTATTGCGCGCGGGGAAAAATGTGAGGAAGTCATTCAGTTTCTTGCGGTTACGGCCTGGAGGCGTTGCCATTGTTTCTCCCCTCTGCGTGTGTGTGTTCTATCCTGCTGTGTTGCAGCAGAGCATCTTTTAAAGTACCTTTGAGTATTCTACATTTCCTATTGGCCAATGGACCACAGGGCGCTAAGCCTACATTTTTATGTCTCCAAAATTAAAGTTATGGACCACTTGCCGTTCACTGAGATCCAGTTCTCCCATCACAGCCGTCACTGTGACCAGTAGAAACACACAACCATCTGCTGCCGTAGACACTGTGTGACAACACCACCCCAGCATTTTTAATATTTCCTCTAGGGATGTTAGCACACAGAGTAAAAGGGGGAAATGATGGTGTGAAACAGCAGAGGCACTTTGTCAACCCGCCGAGTTAACGTTCCTGTCATTAGCATCAAGCTAGCAAACAATGCTACATCCTCACGGTCGGACATAAAGTAATAACATTAACAAATAGCAGCGGGGCTTTTACTCAGCACAACTGCAGAGGCTCCAGCTTCATTTGAAACAAACTACATTATAGACGCTCCGTTATTTATTAATCCCTCTGTGTGTTTATATATTTACTTTTTATCCGCTCCGTTGTCTTTGTAAAGTAACATATCGCACCGTCATTTCAAACTCAACAGTACAACAGTAGCTTGATAGTTTACGTGTGGCGCTTCAAATGTAGCTCCTGCCATCTGCTGACGCTTTTAGGTGACTACAACAACATGTCGGCTGGCACATGAACACACACAGTGACTCAAATAATAGTGAAAGTAATAACAACAGGACAAGAATAACCCGATGACATCACACACGCCGTGAAAGACGACCGGGGATAATTGGTGAGTACCAGTGTGTAGCGTGTACCAGGCATAATGCACCACCTATTTAGACTCCACCGTAGACAACGGCAGCATTTCTCCGACCACGTAGCGAGCCACAAGCTGCGTGGCTTCTTTCGGACTGATAGGTTTAACGTTATCTCCGTTATTAGAACCAAACGACAGCTGTTGCTGTTTCGGAGCTGGAGCACCAGCGTTCTAAAAGTAACGGAAGTAACTGATGTCTTGTTTGAAAATGTACTTAAGTATTTGATTACTCAAACAGCAAACTAAAGCATTAGGTTACTCGATACTGCAAAAAGTAGTAACTACTTTGTAATGCGTTACACCCAACGCTGGTCATTAGACAGCTAGCTCCATTGTATTTTAAGGAGTACTCTTTTTGTTTATTGATTTGCCAGCAGCTGGCGACCCTTTTCTGTTGGTTTTGTTATTAATACTCATTTGTCTTTAAAAATAAATACGCTTTAATTTGCCATCCTTCCATCGGGTGTGTGTGTTTTACTTCCCTTTCCCTCAACGAGCTGGGTTCATAACAGTTGCCCTAACCAAAGACACTGGATTACTACTGTACTATACAGTTTGTACTATACTGTACTATTACTACTATTATTACTGGTTTATCCACCGTCTTTGCCCTAACGTCTTGGTGTCCTTCTGCTTCTTCTTCTTCTTCTTGTGTAACCTTGTGTGTATTGGCGGTTAATACAGCATTACCACCACCTAGTGGATTGGAAGCGCATTACACCTTCAACGCTGTATCCAGGTCTCTCAATACATCTGTGGTCATATGGACTTTTCTCCCGAACACGTGACAAACATCCACCTGCAGAGCTGGAGAGCTGCTGTTTCACACCCTCAGTTTTATGTTGTACAGATGGAGATTGCTAAATGTATATTTAAGATCCTTGTTGTAAAAATACTGTTAGCATTGTGTTGACAACTGCTTGTTTAAAGTGGTATTCAACTTTTCCACTAGCTAGCACACTCGCTCACTAGCTAACACTGTCTGCCTGTCAACCTAATCATGAATCATTACAGAAAATGCCAACTTCCATCACAGTCCATTTTACGAGGACCATTGCAAGGAAACGTCCTTTTTTAAAATGATCAAACGATGGATCATAGATGTTTGTTTCTGGCTGCAGCGGTAGCTTGCTGAAAAGTTTTCTATTTCCACTGTAAAATGTCAATTAAAAACTTTGCCATCTGTTGATACTTTGACTTGGATTAGTGATAAAGTAGACGGTCCAAAGGGACATGTCCACCCGTCCGGACAGGGACACGAAACCCCCAGGATAAATCTGACAAGGCCCTAAACACTGGACACTGGACACTGGGCTGTTGGGCGGAACCAGAGGGAGGGCGGGACATCTGGCGGGGTCTGTTGGCGTTCGTCCAGCTTCCACACGCCCCTGGATGTAGAGCTGTGGACTGTCATTTGTACCGGGGGGGTTTCATGGCCCTATTTCCCGGACAGGCAGACTTGTTCCTCCAGACCATCCAACCTAGCACTGACACTCAACGTTTTTTAATCAACATTTTGAAGTGGCAATAGACCACTTTTCAGCTAACTATGCTAGCTAGTGCAGTCAGCCAGAGACAAACAACTATGATTCACTGTTCGTTAATTGTCCGATAATTGAAACAAAGATGTTTTCTCGCGATGGTGATGTGATGATTACTATATTCTGTTATGATTGGGGAGTTGATTCGCAGATGCTAGCTACTGTTAGCATAGCTAGCTAGTTGAAATGTTGACTACTGCTGGGACTGACTGGATTAAAAACTACTAAGTGTTTGACAAACACAACCCCATCTGAAGGCAGCAGCTGTCGGACGTAGAAGAACAAAGTGCTAAACTGTGCAGATGAATCAGAGCTGCATCATGGTCCATAAACTGTCTGTAAATAGTAAAAAATGTCCGTCACAAACTCCTGGAATCAAAGGTGACGTGCGTTTATGAGTTTATTCACGACAGTGCAGATAACGGCAGTGACAGAGGAACTGAGACATAATCACTCATGTTAACTGGCATGTTTGAATGTTTGCGTCATGACGGCAGGACTTTGGCTCCACGTGTGTTGATTTATGACAGACGTTTACTGATCAACAGAAAGCAAACAACAAATACTCCGTGACATTAACCCGTCCAGCTATGAGCCTCATGAACTCTCACGGTAGCTTAAAATATGTATGTCTGTATCTACTGCACATTGTTTTAGAATAACTGGGACTATTTGATGTGAATAGTTAGAAAAAAGAGCAATAGGTACCACACTGTGAAAACACCCCGCTGCAATAAAACTCCTGCATATAAAAAACCTGACTTAAGTAAAATATGTTTTAGCAAAATGTGCTTTAAATAAAAGTCAGTATGTTTCCTGGTGTCATAAGAATTTCTTTGTAATAACCTTTAAAGCAAAATAGAGACCGGAGCCAAAATATCAAAGTCCAATTGACTTTATTATCTTGTACAAGAGGAGTGTTTAACAGTGCAACACACAAGATGAGGTTACAGAGAAAAGGCTCCCTGAGGAGCAGACGCTGCAGGGTTTTATACTGTACATCTGGGCGTCGGACACAAGACGTTTCGGTTCCCCTAATCTATCAAATGCACACTCTCTTGATATCAACGGCTGACAGTTGGTGTGACGTCTTGTCTCGTGGTCCTCCGGGTGACCTCGTCCTTGTCCAGTCTCCGACCTTTAGTTTCTCGCTTCCTCTCTATATGTTATGGTAAGCGTCATTCTGCACCCCATCATCTGCTGATCTTGCATTTACTATAGGATTAAACAGGAAGTTCCAGCACTTTCACAGCATATGGCCTGTTTACCTCTTGTGATCATAATTTTTATAACACCTGGTCTATGTGATGTTTTTGGGTTATAAGTGCTGAGGTGTGATACTTTAACTGTACATCTGTATTATACATTAACTAACAGTAGTTTCACTGTGCAGATCCTGAAGATCCTGGAATCAGTGGGCTGTTGCATTGTGGGTCAGACGGAGAAGTTGGTTCCTGCTGATCGAGTCCTGTACGCCCTGCGGGACGCCACCAGCACCGTGGACAGCCTACCGCTAATTACTGGTAATGAACCAGTTTAACTGACATTATATAAACCAGGGCCGCTCGATCATGGCAGAAATCATGAGTGTGATTATTTTGGTCAATATTAAAATCACAATTAAACGATTACATTGGAAACACTCTCCATTTATTGAACTTTGAAAAAACTTGTCTTTTGAACAGTGGAATTTCTTGAATGTTAAAAATAATTTAACTGGAAATCAATTTTTTTTTTGTACTTTTCATTAATAATTTGAAGCCAAAATCATAATTGAAAATAAACTTTGATAAGCGCCCAGACCTAATATCCACTTGTATTTATAAACTACTGAATCAGCTGTGTTGTCAGCTGACAAACTGACATATTAAAATGTGTGTTTGTTGTTTGAGGCTCCATCATCTCAAAGAAAGGAGCCGAGAGTCTGACAGCTCTGGTGCTGGATGTGAAGTTTGGACGAGCTGCTCTGTATAAAGACCTGGCCAGTGCTAAAGAACTCGCACAGTTAATGGTAAGTACATTATGAGTATTAATCATACTAAGATTTATTAATCCCATTTTGTTGCAAAAACGCCTAAAATGACATACTTACATTAAAATGTCTGTAGCTTCTGAACCGCTCTGACTACATGCATGCATGAGGTCTTGCCAGAAAGGAAACTCTCTGAAGTTTCTTGTGAAAGTGTCAGAAACACTCTAGGTGATACAGAGACAGAGTAATGGGCCTCTGAAGTCAGTAAAAAGTTGAAGATTTTGCCTAAAATAAAATACAAAATGTGTTTGAGGATGAATAACTGTCTGTGGCTTCATCTGAGCAGGTAAATGACACTGTGGGGCTGTAGGCACACTATCAATGAACACTTGTTTCAAATTTGAAGAAGACTGCTCAAAGTATGACCATTCTACAGTGTTTTTACCATGAAAAGATCCAGGCGGAGCTCCACATGACAAGTCGCTCACTCTGCTTCAAAACAGTACTATCAGTGATCAAACAACACTCAGCCAGCTTCAGACATTGTACCTTATTGAAATCAGGTGTGATTATGATAGCTGATGTTGTTTATGACAGAAACACCATAAAATATCACCAAATAAAGCCATATGAAACCTGAAGGTTATGATCCCACTTTCTAGACGGTGTATCTCAGCCAACAATAGTGGTAGGAGTGAGACTCTGACCTTTTATAAACCAGCTACAGTACGTGCCTGCTAACAGCTCCACATAAGATCGCCAGTAATCCTTTAACTTTACCCGTCGAAAAACAGCATGACATGACTTATCATCTTGTTATTTAATGACATGTTTCAACATGAAGGAACCACAAAAAGACTTAATACAATTTAAAGAGACTGAGCCGAAGGAAGCAGCTCCAGTGATGAATAATAAAACCAAGGTTTGTTCCCATTAACAGGCTCCATGGTTCAGATATGAAGCCACAGAATATCGAGCCAGTCACCATCATATCGTCATACATGACTAAATAAAATAAAAAATAAAATAAAGCTTGTTTTGTTTTTAAATAACTGGTAGATATCTTCTGTTTCACTCTGAGGAGACCAAAAGAAAATCTTTAACATGTATATGTACTGCTAATGAAGATGATGATGATGATGATGATGATGGTGATGACGGTGTGTTGTTATTTCAGGTGAGCGCAGGAAACGGTCTGGGCATACAGACGGCGGCGGCCCTCACCTGTATGGACGGTACGATTGGTCGATGTGTGGGAAACAGTGTGGAGGTGATCGAGTCTCTGGAGACACTGAAGGGGAGAGGACCTGACGACCTGATGGAGCTCGTCACTGCTCTGGGTAACGACTACAATTTGTTCCCTGAAGCACTCTCTGAAGTCACGACTTAGATTTTAGAGCTACCGGAGCATTTTGTTAGTGTAAGCATCAAATAACAACTTGATACATCTCCAGCTGTGAGGGCAGTGTGCGCGTTTGGATTAGATGCAAAAAAAAAAAAAAAAAATCACTGATGATACAGCAAAGTCTTGTTTTGTAGGTTGCTATGGCAACACACAGACACGGCACACCATGTGAGGGTCAAAAAACTACAGGTAGATTCTGATTTAAAACAAACCTAGAATTACTGCCCCCCCGGTTGTATGACTCCGCCCACCAGCCTGATCTATACAATCAGCACAGATTCAAGATTAGAGACACCAGTTCAGTATGTGACCAAATGTCTCCCCTTCTGTTCCTGAGATATGACGTGACAACATGATGATGTCACAGTCAAGCTGACCTTTGACCTTTTGACCTTCATTATTTTACCCTGTTAGACATTTGTGTCAAGTTTGGTCACAATTAGTGAATGAATTCTAGAGTTATGGCTGAAAACATGTTTCACATGTTTTAACCAGTTCATTGTTAAAACAAAGTGGACCTTTGTGCCAAATTTGAGAATCTTCCCTTAACGCCTTCTTCAGATACTGTGTTCCCGACAATGAGATAGATGCATGGTCAAAGTAACCTTTGATCACAGTAATCAGTTCACTGTTGAGTCCGAGCGGATGTTTGTGTCAAATTTGAGGAGATCCCCTCCAGGCGTTCTTGAGATATTGTGTTCACAAGAACAAGATGAGAACCCAAAACCCTGACGCCTCCAGCTACAGCTATGCCCGGCACAGAAGCATAAAATAAATAAATATAACATCCGTCCTACCATCTTGTCCTGGAGTCCAAGTTGACGTCTTCATATGTCGTGTTTTGTTTCATCGACAGTCTGAAACACAAAGAGATCCAAGTTAATTAAACATCAGACAAAAAAAGGAAGAAAATCATCACAACTGAGAAACTGGAATCAGAAAAATGTTTGAAAATGATGATCATTTTCCCTGTGATTCAATCTCAAGGTTATTTTCTTGATTGATTGTTTGTTTTGGGTGATGTCCAACATGTCTTCTTTGGTCAAACATAGGATTGGAAGTTAACGTATTTGTCCACCTGCCTCTGTGGCTGGATCCCAAAATCTACCAGCCTAACAATACATCACCATTATTTATCTTGGCTGCTGAGTGAAGCTGATCTGGCAGCTACCTGCATATTCTTCCAGCACTTGGCTGTTGGTTGGTGATAATTTCAACCCTGCCAAAAATATTGTTTCCTGTGATACGAGAGGCGCAAAAATTCACTCATTTAATGATCTGGCAACAGTTTCTGACTGATTTAAATATTTAACTAACTGATCATCAAATCAGTCACAGATTAATTTACTGTCCACTAATTTAAACAATGTGAATTTGTTTACCGAGCTCTATACTGTGAACTGACTTTCATATTTCAGTCTGAACACCTGTTTGGTTTCTATGAGTTCTTCAGAGATTTGACATCAGAGTTTTATATATTTTCATACAGTAAGATTACCATAGACTGTATAAAATAATGGTCGTAGTCACCGTGACGTCACCCATCCGTTTCTGAGGAGCAGGTTTGAAGCTCAAAATCCTCAAATCCTCGGCTATGGACGTCGCCATCTTGGCAGTGCCTGACTCCGCCCACCTCCCGGACAATCACTAATGGGCAAAGAGGCGGGCTGAAGGAAGCCTGGTTGCTAAAACACGCCCACCTCACTCTGCGCTGCTAAGTTAGCTGAGGCTAAGAAGCTACGAGGCTAAGAAGCTACGAGGCTAACAAGCTACGAGGCTAACAAGCTACGAGGCTAAGAAGCTACGAGGCTAAGAAGCTACGAGGCTAACAAGCTACGAGGCTAAGAAGCTACGAGGCTAAGAAGCTACGAGGCTAAGAAGCTACGAGGCTAAGAAGCTACGAGGCTAACAAGCTACGAGGCTAAGAAGCTACGAGGCTAAGAAGCTACGAGGCTAACAAGCTACGAGGCTAAGAAGCTACGAGGCTAACAAGCTACGAGGCTAAGAAGCTACGAGGCTAACAAGCTACGAGGCTAAGAAGCTACGAGGCTAACAAGCTACGAGGCTAACAAGCTACGAGGCTAAGAAGCTACGCTACTTCGGCTAGCCCTGTGGTGTTGCTGCTCCCGCTTGGTGGCAGCTCCCTCATGAAACTTGAGGTAAATTGAGTTTAGCTGAAACTAATGTTATACAACAAACCTTGAAACAATGATTCAGCTGTTATTGAGATTACACAATCTTAAAAACGCTTCAATGTTTTATATAATGCTACTTATTTATTACACTCATGTTACTCTCATATGCACAGTGTGGAGCACTGATGACAGCCATGTCCAGCACGATGAAGGAGGACCTGCACCAGCTTCACCTCCAGCATCCTGGCATTAAGACAGTACTTTCTTCACTGGCCCAAAGGTGCAGGTGGGAGGCTGGTGGCAATCCAGCAAAGATTGATAAGGCCAGGAAATGTGTTTACAGTGTTATGGCTACATTTGTTCATAGTTTAAATGGTGCCATAGTTGAGCACCCTCACATCAGACACAGTCATCTCACACCTACGAGAAATTACATGTTTTTAGTAAATTAGTTAAGTGAACTGTTTACAGTTGGCAGTGTCACTGCTTTTGAATTTGGCCTTCAGGACACATTTTGTTAGGCCTGAGCCCAGGCTGATGGCCAATGTTTTTATATTCATCTATAACTTGTTTAAAATTTCAATAAATTCTATTTATATTTGCACTGCTTTTGTCTTTGTTTCTGACTGAATGTTGTATTTCACAATCAAATCTGACTGTCAATTGAAAGGGCAAACAAACCATACACTACAGATAAAACACAAAGCATTAATGTTTAACATTGTCACTGACAAAAAATTAAGTAGTCTATTCTGTATGGGCCTGATTATTTTAACTCTGTACTTGAGAGTACTTCTGGAGAGTAATCTTTGTTTGCTGCTCTGTTAGAAGTCTAGTTTTAACACAGAAGAATGTGACTGGATAAAAGGGCTCAAAATGAAAAACAAATTATTAGCTGGACACAATAGTTTGAAGCCCCCAAGAAGGTATCACTTGTTCGCTATGTTGCCAACTCTGAGAGGGTCTTCCTCAGGCAAAGGTATCGTGATGATTTTATAGTGAGGCAAACAGAAACATAATCAGCTAGTTGTGTGTTGCATTGTTTTAGCCTCACTGTATAAGCCTCAATACCCACAGAACCTTCTCATATGTCACAACGTCACAAATAAATAATACCTCCTATTCAGTGTGCAGATAATTCCTTGTTTTTCACAAAAGGAGAATCGTTTCTCAGTGAAATTTCTTCATTTGTCTTAAAGAAATGTTCAAACAAAACCAGCACATAACATCAGCTTTTCATTTTTTTTTACATTCTGCTAAGATAAATGCAAACTTGGGTAAATGTTAAGACATACATGAAAACATTAAGATGCCATTAATAACTATTATATTTTGTTAATGGTTTAAATCACCACTACATTTCCAATCATCACAGGAAACTGATGAATGACAGCTTTCAAAAAATGTGCTTTTACTCTAAAGTAAGTTTTGTCTGATCCATTTTATATAGCAAAAGTTAAAACCATTACACAAACAGTTTAACAAAATGAAGTCAAAGCTTGCGTTTATGAAAACATCTATATTAAAAGGTTACAAAAAGTACACATGAAATAAATTAAAAGATTTATAACAGTAATTATAAAACCTATGAATTAGGACCCGGTGTCATAATTTGCAAAATCTTAATTTCTTGTGAAACAACCTCTTTACTGTGGAGTAAATATCACGTTGGTCGAGGCATTTTAATTAAAATAAGAATATTTTTTCCATTGGTTCTTCACAGACTGTGTGTGGGGAAAAAGGTAGTAATTCTCACTTTGATAAAGGGTCTTTGCATAAAAGGCACTAAAATGTTAAAGTTGGTAAATACATGTCATGTTCCTTAATTGATAAAATCTTCATTTGGCCTTCTGCATCAGGGGAACACTAAACTGCACTGGTGTGTCAGTGTGTCATTTCACCTTATCAGTAATAGTACAGAGCAAGCTGTGCCCTCATCGAGTACTTAGTAATGTATGACAATTAGTAATATATGTAATGCATTTCATTGTATTATGGACAATAATTCATCATTTTAAACTAATAAGTTTCTTGACTCTTTGTGAGGTACTGTATGAAAAAAGGTGTCTTTATCCTGGAGTCAGTGCTGAAGTGATGACTCTCAGAGTGTTCACTGCACGGACAGGAAGTCCTGTTTGGAGTCCAGTTCTGTCTTCTGGTGTTGAGTGTCCACTGGTCCAGTTTTTAATAAATTAAAAAATATTTATATAAAAAAATAAAATAAGTATAGTCCCTCCATTAACAATAAGGAAGAATAATTATCTCCATGTAAACACTGGCATCAAACATTTATTTCTGTGAAATTCGGTCGTGGGGGGTATCAAATGAGAAAGGACTCTGATGCTGGCCAAAAAGAACAAAAAACAAAAAATTAAAATAAACAAAAAATAAATAAAATAAAATTATATTAAAAATTAAAATAAATTGAATGAAATCAAATTAATAAATAAGGGACTCTGATCTTGGCCAAAAAAAAAAAAAAATGAACGGGAGTTCCTGAGATTTAAAAGTAGACTTATTGTAGATCTAATTATATAAAAGTCACAATTTCTCCTCCTGTTCAAAGAGGGTGAAAAGCAAATTTTACCACTTTAAGTATCCAGTAGCCTAAAATTCAGGGTAGTTTATCAGACTTTTAAAAATCATAATAGTTCTAAAGGAATGGACCAAAAACAACTCATTTATTTGTTGTAGCTTAACTGGAAACATGTAGTCGGAGAAAAACTATTTGTTAATGAAAGCCGACTTATAAATGTACAAGAACAATAACCTGTGTTATTTGTTGCTGCATGTGCAGGCGGCCTGTTGCTGAAGATGACCGGTTTGACCTCTGACCTCCCAGAGGGCAAACGGCAGATTTCTGAGGCTGTGATTGGTGGAACCGCTCTGTCTAAGTTCCAGGCCATGATGGAGGCTCAGGGCGTGGCCAGAGACACGGCTCGGTCACTGTGCTCCGCCCACACTGATTACTACAGTGTCCTGAGGAAGTCCAAGCATCAGATTGAACTGAAGACACCCACAGAGGGTAAACAAACAAACAAACAAACAAACAAACAACAACATGAATACACAAACACACCCTCACAGATGTCTCTATGTTGCAGAGGAGCTTTTATTTTGAAAGGTTTCGTCGTTATCAGTGAAGTAACTTTGACCTGTGAGGCCATGGAATAAATGTTTGCTGTAATGTTAAATCAGTATTATTTATTACATTTCTATAATATTTCATGTTAACATTTATATTTATTGCTAAAGCTGCAGCAACATCAAAGTAAATATATGATATGTTTATTTATGTGTGCAGTATATTTATTTACCTGTTTTACTTATATTTATTTATTTATTCATTTATATTTGCAGACTTGTTAGTTACTTTCATTAATAGTTTAGTATTTATTTATCAACATTTCTACATACATTTTTGTGTTTAGTAACTTATATTTTTACCCATGCACTTTTAAATTTATGTACTTATATCTTTACACACATATTTTTTTTAGTTTAAACACATTTTTTTCGAATGTACTTATATATTGATTTACTTGCTTTTTCACTTGCGTACTTACATATGTTCTTACTTACATTTGTATTTACTTATGCACTGATAGTATTTACGTATTTATATATTTACTAAAATACTTTTACTTAAGAACTTAAATATTTGCTTACATTTTTACTTATTTTACACACATATATTTTTACTAATGTATTTATCTATTTATTTATTTGCATTATTACTTAATGTATTTACTAATGTTTTATTTTCATACTTACATATTTGTTTTTGTAACTTGTGCACTTATATATTTAATAACATATAAATAATATATATTTACTTACTGACAGTGGTTTTGGAGAAATCAGTGCAAAGAATTATAAAAGTTGCAGCCGTAAGTTATGAAGCTTCATCTGGATGCATTTAATCATTTTCCTGTAAGAACATGTGACGTTAATGAACCCTAAAAAACTGATTGCTCAGATCGTTAACACTGATCAGATTTAATGTGACACAGCACACCTGAACACATCTCTGTGTCTGTGACGTCATGCAGGTGTCGTGGTCGATGTCGACGGTATGACGTTGGCTCAGGTGCTTCATAAGTTGGGGGCCGGCCGATCAAACGCCGGAGAACCTATCAATCACAGCGTGGGGGCGGAGCTTCTGGTGTCACTGGATCAGAAGGTCGAGAAAGGTGAGAGGCAGATGATGATGGTGGTGATGATGATGGTGGTGGTGATGATGATGATGATGTTTGATCTGTGTGTATTTCCAGGTGTCCCCTGGCTGCGGCTCCATTATGAGGATCCGTCCCCGACCCCAGACCAGATGAGTCGCCTGCAGAGCGCTCTGACTCTGGGAGCTCAGGGACACAAAGTCAAAGAGAGCTTAGTCAGAGAAATACTGCTGCCTCAGTAATTCATGTGTACACCATCATCACGCGACTATAAGCCTCGCCCTATAATCCTCTGTTACTGCGGCTAACCCGCCAGTTCTGACTGTCAATCTGTTTGTTGTGTACATGAGCAGAACATAAAAAAATAAATGAATAAAGGGGTCAAAGTTGTTTCTTAGTGTCTGACCAGTAGGGGGCGTCAAAAACACACATTGAAAGTCATGATAGGTGAAGAACCCAGGGCCCTCTGCACCAGGAGGAACCCAGGGCCCGCTGCACCAGGAGGAACCCAGGGCCCTCTGCACCAGGAGGAACCCAGGGCCCTCTGCACCAGGAGGAACCCAGGGCCCTCTGCACCAGGAGGAACCCAGGGCCCTCTGCACCAGGAGGAACTCAATAACACATCAGTACCCCTTCCACCTCCGTAAATAACAAAGAAACAGGTTTTGTCAAAATGTGAGAAATGAAACTTTATTTAAACGATCTCAATCTGCCACAAACTGACCGAAGCATAAAAAGTTCATCTAACAACTCTATCAACTCTTTATTCATATAAAAAAACACAAACAGAGGAACGTCGGGGCAGGAGTCTGTTAGCAGACGAAGGTTCACTGAGTCCTCCGGGAACATTTTTTAATTTAACTTCAGTCCGTGTTGCAGAGTCGAGGTCTCAGCTGGTCCAGACCACTCAGTGAACCTGCATCAGTAAACAGGCTCCTGCAACACATATACACACAGCTGAGTCATGCTGTCATCTGTCGCCGTGGAGACAGAGTGAGGGGAGGTCAGAGGTCAGTGGACGACGGAGTTGAGCGGCTCGGCTCTGATGTTTCCTAAATCCAGGGTGGAGTCTGTTTCCTCGTCGATCTCCCCGATCACGGCCCTGAAACACACAATACTCATTAGTTAATAGTTCAAACTGAGCTCTGACTCCGACAGCCAATCTGTTTCCATGACGACAGAGAAAATGGATTTATTGTGTCGGACTTTTAAAATACACGTAAACATGTTAGTGTGACTTAAACCGGACTTTTAAAATACACGTAAACATGTAAGTGCGACTTAAACCGGACTTTTAAAATACACGTAAACATGTTAGTGCGACTTAAACCGGACTTTTAAAATACACGTAAACATGTTAGTGCGACTTAAACCGGACTTTTAAAATACACGTACACATGTCAGTGCGACTTAAACCGGACTTTTAAAATACACGTAAACATGTAAGTGCGACTTAAACCGGACTTTTAAAATACACGTTAACATGTTAGTGCAACTTAAACCGGACTTTTAAAATACACGTTAACATGTTAGTGCAACTTAAACCGGACTTTTAAAATACACGTAAACATGTTAGTGCGACTTAAACCGGACTTTTAAAATACACGTAAACATGTTAGCGCGACTTAAACCGGATTTTGAAAATACACGTAAACATGTTAGTGCGACTTAAATTTCAAAATACCATGGTAGCAGTTAGCTGCTAGCTAACCGTAGCTAACTTGTTTGTCCATTGTTTGGTCTGTGACATAATAGGTCAACAGGAAAAAGGTCCAATACTAACAAGCTGAAAGGGGGCATATCTCCACCTATCGTAGAGGAGTCGCACATACTTGACTCAATAAATAGATTCCCCTCCCGTGCTTGTGTACTGGGACAAGGACAGTAGGCCAGTTAGATGTCCTCGTCCTGCTGGGACTGTGACTGGAAACACACTGAGTGATTTCCAATGAGAAACAAAGGCTGTTACATCACTCTCTTCAGAGCCAGACTCCATTGAGAAAAACAATAATTTAACATCAGTGGACAAAGGAGCTGCTGGTCGACTGCTGCCTCCATCAGTAACTGTGTTTGTGTTATTGTGTGACTTTGGGGTTTCAGAGGGTTAGTTCAGATTCATAAGAGTCACAAAATGATGCAAACTAACCAACTGATGGAGGCAGCAGTAGAGCAGCAGCTCCTGTGCTCAGAGACATAAAATTACTGTTTTTGTAAATGGAGACTGGCTTTGAAGAGAGGATAGATGGGGAGGTGACGCTGATAACAGCTTCCTGTCACATCAGGCTGTATAATGGCAAAGTAGAGGTGAAAATATTCTAAATATAGTGCGCAGTATGTTATTGCTGGAGCTGAGGTGAGGATGAACACGTTAATGATTATTGACAGGTGACAGGTGACTCACACGTTGTCTCCTCTGACGATGTAGAGTCCCAGCACCACCTGCTCCACCCCCTGACTGGAGCTGAACACTCGCTCGTGACTCTCATCCAGGATCAGGTTGATGGTCTGATCGAAGCCCTTCAGAGTGCCCTGAACACACACACACACACACACACACACACACACACACACACACACGAGAGTTTTTCCTTTCAAACCTAAAATGCTTTGACTTACAGTATTAATGTGGCAGCAACATTCATACAAACAGTTAACTCTGAACATTTTCCTGCAACACACACACATTTCTACTTAAGTAAAGTATTTTGATGCATGTGTTTTTCATGTAGTGGAGTACATGCAGTGCTTTCACAGCAGATAAGGATCTCAATACTTGATCTAGCAGTGCAGGTATCCACTCACCACAATCATCCTGCCGTCTGAGGTGATGATGGCCACAGTGCCTGAATCAACCGAGTTAAAGCAACAACACACGTTTCTGCACAAAACACTCATTAAATTAACATAATTAAATTAAAAACAATAACACACTGCACTGCCAACTCTGTCCACACTCCTGTGTCACTAAACAGAGGAGCTACACCGCTGCACGTTCATAAATAACCAACAAAACACTCCTAGCTTGGGTGCTAAGCTAACTAGCATGTTGCCATTCATTCACACGGGCAGTTAGCATGTTAGCTAGCTAGCGGTAACAGCAGCAGGATACGGTTAATGTAGCTCTCCAGGGCGGTGGACATGCTTCCTGTCGGGCTCCGCGGTGATTAATCCAGCAGAGAGGTCGCTTAATGTTTCCCCCGGTTAGCTGCTGGTGAAACGGATCCAAAAACGTGACGGAGAAGCGGCGGCAGGTGCTAACAGCGGCTAAACACCGGAGAACAGACCGAAGCAATCCACCGCCGATTCACAGAGCAGAGCAGAGCAGGCAGGAGAGCGGAGCACCGAGCGGGAACATCTGGGATTGAAGCGACATTTGTTTTTATTTCCTTGTATTTCTATTATTTTACATCTGTTTCTTGCTTCTGCTCAACCTGATACAGAAACTATTAAATTATTAACGCTTGAATATGTGCACTGACTGTGTCAGGGACTGTTCTTTACTGCACAAGGGAGGTGTGTCAGATAATTATTTAAGCACCTGGGAGGGACTATTTATTTTACAACAATTTTTTTAAAGAGAGTGTGTGTTTTCTTTAAAATATGGCAAAATGATCACAGCTGGAAGCTGTAAAAGAGAAATTATCATTGGATTATCAACAGTCTGGTCACATCACGTTCTACGAATGCTCCTGTCATAAAAACAAACCCCACTTTATTCTGTCTCATTTAAAATTTGGCCAAAAGTAAACTGTTTTGACACAAATATCTAATCAGCCAATCAGGTGTCAGGAGCTCATTAACATTTAGTCATGTAGACATGGTGAAGACGAGCTGCTGAAGTTCAAACGCAGCATCAGAATGATGAAGAAAGGTGATTGAAGTGACTTTGAACGTGGTTAACATGGTTGTTGGTGCCAGACGGGCTGCTCTGAGTATTTACTGGGATGTTCAGCACAACCATCTCTAGGGTTTACAGAGGATGGTCCCAGAAAGAGAAAATATCCAGTGAGCCAAAATGCCTTGTTGATGCCAGAGGTCAGAGGAGAATGGCCAGACTGGTTCAAGATGATAGAAAGGCAACAGGAAGTCAAATAAGCACTGGTTCCAACCAAGGTGTGCAGAAGACCATCTCTGAAGCAACAACACCTTGTCCAACCTTGAAGCAGATGGGCTACAGCAGCAGAAGACCACACCAGGTGCCACTCCTGTCAGCTAACAACAGGAAACTGAGGCTACAATTCAAAACTGGACAATAGAAGATTGGAAAAACCACATTCAGATGGAAGCATGGATCCATCCTGCCTTGTGTCAAGGCTTCAGGCTGCTGCTGGTGGTGTAATGGTGTGGGGGAGATTTTCTTAGTACCAACTGAGCATGGTTTAAACACCACAGCCTACCTGAGTATTGTTGCTGAGCGTGTCCATCCCTTTATGACCACAGTGTACCATCTTCTGATGGCTACTTCCAGCAGGATAACGCACCATGTCACAAAGCTCACATCATCTCACATTATGAGCAGTGGTAAAAGTTGACTAGCTGTAATCAAGTTACAGATATTTACAATTATATTTCCACTAGTCAGAAATAAATTGTAGGTATCTTTAATAATAATTGCTAGCGGTCAATATCACATTACGGATGCTTGGAATTCTAAGGAGACAAAAAGCGATCCTTGATATCTGTACTTCTTATCACCACCACTGATTAAATATTGGAAGAGCTCGCCGTACACTTTGCTGTAAAATGACAGATGAATTCATGAACCTCGTTTATGTTAAAAACAAACATGGAGTCCAGCCCTCCCAGCAGGTCTTCATCTTTATTGTTGCTCAGTAGTCGTCCATACAAAGGGGGGGTGGAGGAGAGCAGTGGAGCCCGACAGGACAAACACCAGGAACGTCATGCTACCAAAGTATTAAATTTGTACAAAAATACTTTACAACATCCCTGTTCCTTTAAAGAAAAATACAGTTTGGTTGGTTGGTGAAGCTACATGGAAACTAATCTGACCCACTATTTCAAATGGCAGTGCGATGCGTGAGTGTGTGAGAGAGTGTGTGTGTGTGTGTGTGTGCGTGCGTGCGTGCGTGCATGTGTGTGGGCGGATGTCTTGCTGAGGTGAATCACTAGAGTGCAAATCCCTGCAATGCTATACACACACACACACACACTCACACACACACACACTAACAAGCACACATACACACAGCAGTTTTACTTGCGCACAAACACAGTGTGTATGGCTTTAGATCTCGCTCATCAAACCCTCCTGAAGCCACGCCCCCTCAGCTCTGTGGCCTTTTCCCATTGGTGGAACTGTTTTCTCAGGTGAGCGCTGAAATGCTAACAGCGCTAACAAAGCTACCATTCCCAGTTACTGACCACAAAGTTCAAAGTTATCCATGAAATAGTGAATGCTAATCATATGCTAATCGAACACTGGTTGTGTTAGGCCAGTGCTAGCCATATGCTAAGAGACTAACAGTGATAGCCTTGTGTTAGCTGTGAGCTAAAGTCAATATTATGTCTTTTAATCAGGTGTTAGTCCTGTGTTAGCCTGTTTCTAGGTCTGTGCTAACACCTAGCCAAGTTATCTAGGTGTTAGCTCTCTGCTAGCCATGTGGCAGCTGAGCAATAGTGGTATCCCAGAGTTAGCTGTGAGCTAAACCGGATGTTAGCTCCCTTAACCAATTGTTAGTTCTGTGTTAGCCTCTTCCTTGGTCTGTGCTAGCTGTGTTATCTAGTTGTTAGCCCTGTGTTAGCAATGTGCTAACAAGATATTAGTTTTGTTTATTGTGTCTACGCCTTGCTCTAATGTGCAATTACCACATACCTGTTATTTTAGTCAGGTGCTAGCCCTACTTTACCTATATGCTAGATAACTAACATGCTAGTTGTGTGCTAACTAAATGCTAGCTGTGTTTACCACATGTTAGCCCTATATTAGCCTTGTGTTAGGTGTGCGCAACGATACACTGGCTTTGTTTGCCTGGTGTTAACCCTGGGTTAGCCATGCGCTAGCTGAATACCTGTTACCCCATGTTAGCTGTGAGCTACAGTAAATATTAGCTCTGTTTACCAGATTTAAGTCCTGTTAGCCTTGTTGTAGGTGAGTACCACACACCAGCCCTGTTGATTGTGCAAACATCTAGCTCAGTTATGTAAGTGTTAGCCCTGTTTTAGCAGTGTGCTAACAAGATATTAGCTGTTCACCTTATCTTGGCTGTGTTTCAAGTCTGTGCTATCCATATAGGCTAATAGCCCTGTGTTAGCAGTGTGCTAACCTTATATTAGCTATGTTTACCATGTGTTAGTCTTGTTCTATCGTGTACTAACCAGGTGTTGGCCCTATTTTAACACCTAGCAATGTTAGCCAGGTGTTAGCCCTGCTGTGGCTGTATGCTAAACAACTATTAGCAACGTCTACCAGATGCTAGCTCCGTGTTAGCTGTGTGCTAACTAAATACTAGCTGTGTTTACCTGATGTTAGCCCTGTGTTAGCCTTGTGCTCAATGTGTGCTATCCTTACACTGTCTTTCTTAGGCCGGTTTTGCCCTGTGTTAGCAGTGTGCTAACAGATAGGTATGTTGGCTAGATGTTTGGTGTATGCTAACCACATATTTACCAAATGATGAACATAAGTTTGCTCTGTGGTAACCACAGCTAGTATTAGCCTTGTGCTCTGTGTGTGTGTGTGTGTGTGTGTGTGTGAGGCCATGTTAGGCTTATGCTAGCCCTGTGCTCAGCGTCTGCTAGCCACATGCTAACTATATGATACCACTGCTTCAGATTCACAACTATCCACAACCAGACGCTCACAGCTGCTGCACAGTCACAGCCAATCACAGTGCTCTGATACAAAGCACAGGGCGTTTAGCAGAGAGCGATTGGTCGTTAGAACTCAGGGAGGGTTTCTACTGGCGGTTGGCGCTGAGGGAGGGTTCTCATTGGCCAGTTTAAATAGTGAGTTCAGACTGAGGTGAGAGCAGGAAGATGTTGACATCACTCCAAAATAAACATACACACACACACACACACACACACACACACACACACACACACACACACACAGGTATTTACTGTCACAGGTTTCCTGTTTCTTCAGGATTTTTTTCTCGTGTAACATTGTTTTCGTGGTTATGAGGTGAAGGTTTTCAGGGTTCGATGGTCTCGATGTGAACAGCGACGGGACTGAACCGTTTTTTAACCTATTTTACATCTTTTCAGGTTCAGTCGCCATGGTAACAAACAAACAAACAAACAGAGAAAACTGACAACAGTCAATCAAAAAACACACCGATCGATTAGCATAATAGATCACTGTTACTGGGGAAACGGGAGGGGTGGGGGGGGGGCAGGGAAGTCGGGCGGGGGCATGCTTGGCTTCTTCCTGGTAGCTGATTGGTCGACTTGTGTGTCAAGGAGAACCAATCACAGACGGGCAGGGAAGATTTTGTTTTCTGATTGGTTCCAGCCAATCAGCTGAATCTCTCAGAGCTGCCGTCTGTCGTCGTCCTGGCTGCCTATTGGTCGAGGGAAGAATGGGGGAGGGAGAAGGGGAGGGGGAGGGGCTTAACTGGCCTTGTGTTTAACACGCACACATAACATACAAACACACACACAGACACACACACATACATACACACAGTGTGGCCAGTCCAACAGGTGTAAACAGTAGAAAAAGATTCTTATTGAACTGCTCAGTGTCATCATCATCATCATCATCATCATCATTGTCAATACGATTATTATCACTCTTCCAGTATGCAGCTCGTTCATGGCACAGAACTAAAATCTTAACAGTAAACCCTCTGTCTGTCTGTACAGGTCATTAGGGATGCTCCGATCAATATCAGCTGATAATCTTTGACTTCATCTATGTCTTAAAACTGAGACTTTAAAGTTACTGAATCCAACATGGCTGCCTGTTCTCCAACGTTAGGGCTGGGTGTCCTTTCAAATGTGTCTATCCACCTCATTCTACTGTAGAAATGATAATGGGAGCAACTTCCTGTGAGTAAGGTAGTTCGTCACATGACTCTATGGTTAGCCTCAGCGCTAATCATGTTCGCCCTCAGCTTAGCAAATGCTGCTAACGTCAAACACTATGCTAAAATGTCTTTGTGCCCAGACTGAGCTAAATTTGTGGATTCAACAGCAGCGTGTTAACGACCGTCACAGTTTCCATCGCCAGCCTACGGAGAGGAATACTTTGCCACCAGTCCCGTAGATCACCAGTTACACTGTATCAAAAAAATAAAAGGCACGGTCCTTTTAATGAATCAATATGGCACGTGATTTGTCCCGTATATTCATGCACACCCTTCTCTAACACATAGCACACGACTGGAATGACACAAGAATAAAACCAAAAGAGTTTCGAGAGCGGAGAAGGATTAAATTAGAATTTGCAGGAGAGAACGAAACCTACAACGTCTGCTGCTAAATTCAACGTTATATTTCTCTCACTCAGCAGAACTCTGATTTAATAAATCAACAGCTATAAAAATGTGTAAACTATGTCGTTAAGGCAGAGGAGTGGAGCGTTGGCTGTTAAACATCACATTTATTCACTTCATGTGGAGCTAAACTTAGTATTATGTTAAATGTTCACCGCATGCTAGCTCAGGTTCTGTTATATGAAACATGTTAACGTAGCGAGGCTAGCCAATCGCTAACGTGTTTGGTTAAAAAAGAAAACAACGAATGCTTTGAGATAACAGAGGTATGATCACGTTATCATGTCTGACAGGAGAGAGGATTAGCGTACCGTTAGCTTATCGTTACCACTGGAAAAAGCCAGTTCCACTCAGCTCAGGAAGTTGTGCCCATGATTCACGCGTTGGTATTATGAGGGCTAGGGATGAGGTGGATATGAACATGTTTTTTCATCAAGAATCCAGCCTAACATTATGTTGAGGAAACAATTTTACAACGTCCATTTAGTAGCTGGGGTTTTTTTTTTGTGTGATTAAATTTAGTTTGCCCAGTTGTCATGGAATAAATTCCAAATTCTCACTTTTTCTAAGCAATTTAAAGACTTTTTGCCATGTTGACTCAAAAATGGACATTGGTGCTAGTCTGATAGCACGCTACAAGCTAATTGGGAGTTCTTTTATGGAGGATTTCATTTTTTTGTACATGTGAGGAGTACCTACCATGTCAGAATTAAATTCAAGCCGCTGCATCTATTTGTGACTTTATGGATTCTATAAATTCTTATCCTCACCTGAACTACACCAAATCTTCACCAAACACCATCCACGTCTAATCTTAAGCTTGAACAGCCATTTTCAACTTTATATTTAGGCTTTACCGTCTTAAGACTTGTATGTAACCGTAGCCATCTTTAATCTTCTGCCTGACCCAACCCTCTGTGCCAATAAAGGTACTTCTAACCATAACTTGAGGAATATCAAGGTTAAGACTTTGACATAATTCAGTGTTAAAGAGCAGAAACCAGTCAGTGATCAGTATCGGTTCGGACAAAGACATCGACCCTCTACAGG
Organism: Epinephelus awoara; assembly: GCA_035609425.1. NCBI lineage: Eukaryota > Metazoa > Chordata > Actinopteri > Perciformes > Serranidae > Epinephelus > Epinephelus awoara. The sequence goes on along the minus strand of CM069316.1, from coordinate 2,288,526 downwards.
CTGATCGGAGCATCCCTAGTTTACTAGGCATTGGACTGTTTGTCCATCAGCAGGTTCTAGATTCTGGAGTCCCATCAGTCTTTGTGCTGCGGTGGTCCTTGGCCAGTACAACCAAAAGCCATGGTTGTGATTCTAGTAACACCAGATGGACCTGGAGCCTCAGTTCTGGACTCGCAGAATCACTGGTCAAGGTTCTGTCTTAGTACCCACGATTCTATGACCATTACAACCATGAACAAGAACCATGTGTTGGACTTGTGGCTGTGGCTCAAGCTTCAGTTGGACCAGTACCCATGGTTCTGTCACCACTAAGACAAGAACCCACATGTCTTAAACCAGTAAGACCATTAGCTGTGGCTTCATTAGGATCATGGTTCTGTAACCACTAAAACCAGAGCCCATGTGTCTTGGACCAGTAAGACCACTAGTTATGGCTCTGGTTTCAGTGGAATCAGTAGCCTTGATTCTCTAACCACTTAGACCAGAACCCATGTCTTTTACCAGTAAGACCAGTGGCTCTGGCTTCAGCAATTGTAGACTTGTAGAACCAGTAACCATTAATCTTAAACCAGTAAAAACACTGACTGTGGCTCTAGCTTCAATAGAATCAGTAGCCATGGCTCTGGGCAAGTAGAACCAGTACCCATTAATTCCCAGCCCAATAAACCAGTAGATCTGGCTGTGGTTCCAGTAGGATCAGTAGTTATAGTTCTGGTTCCAGTGACACCAGTAGGACCAGTATGCAGAACTGGTTCAAGTGAAAAGGTGAGGAGTTACTCCGGTCCATCAGTGTGCTTTCAGGCTGCTTCAGCAGTTCAAAGGTCAAACTTTAGTGGTCAAAGGTCAAAGTTCATCCAGAGGGTGTTTGTAGCACCATGGGGCGTCCACTCTGAACCAGTTCGGACGGGTCTAAACCAGTTTAATTCAACTTTGCTGTATTGTTCTCCTTGTTGACCTCTCCAGTCCAGTTTGATTAGAACCGGTTTAATCCAGTTTTATCCACTTTTTGTCTGCTATAAGGAATTATTATTCACCTGACCCACCCCAAGCCCCGCCCCCAGCCCTTCTCCTGGTTGGCTCCACTTGATTGGACCACCATCCTCTCCCTGGCCAGTGGAGAGCTCCGATGGTCCCAGCTCGCTGCCGATTTGCTGAGGGGAGTGGCTGCTGTTGGTTGTACCGTCAGTGTGATTGGCCAGCAGGGTGGTGGAGCAGGTGGGGTTTCGGCTGATAACAAGCTCGAGGTGGTTTGGAGACTCGGCGATCAGTGGAACAACGAGGCAGCAGTCAAAGTCCCTGGTGCGCACGTGATTAATCTGGAAGACATAAGAGGTATATGATTCAAGTACCTGAGTACAGAGGTGCCAACGCAGCTATAGATACTCATGTTTTGTACCTGTAGTATCCGGTCATAGGCTCGGAGGCCGCCCCGCTCTGCCGGGCCTCCCGGTCGGATGTTGTTAACGTAGACGCCACGGTCCAACATACCATCAGACACACTGAAACCAAAATCTTCCAGATCTGAAGCCTTCTCGAGAGTCAGCTACAAACACAGACACACACAACAGGTAGATGAACATCTAGTCACCTTAAAGTGTCAAAGAACCTGTTTACACTTCATTTTAAAATACATTTTGGGTGATCATATCACAAGTAGACGGTACTAAATACAATACAGTGTAAAAGACCACCAAGACCCATGGTGATCTGATCACTCAAACCACTTGCAGAGGTGGTCCAAATATCTTGCACTGTAAATGCTAATGCCTCCTGATGCAGCCCGGACAAGGACGTAACAGGAATATGTCATCATCATCAGGATCATCAGAAAGTGAACCATTTTTCGTCTTGTCCTTCGCTCCTTTGCAAGTTGCAAATGACTCTGTCCTGTCAATCTAGGTTGGAATTTCCCATAGATGTATTTTACTTTTTGATTTCTTGATTAGCCTGTGCTTAGTAATTGTACGCAGGTGGTCAGCTTAAACCTTGGAGACGCATGATAGACACAGATGTGAAAGGTGATGTGTTTGGCCCACCAAAACACATTTTTAAACCAATGTAATCAGGGTCAGAGGGTCAAATGTCACCTTGTGGAGTTCCACAGGGTTCTGATTTAGGATCTCATTGACTTCCTGCCTCATCTTCCTCATGGCAAAGGCTCGACGCTGCGGGTCAGAGGGCAAGGTGTTGGACCGAGGGGTCACCTGAAAAAAGGTACGGGAATAATTCTTCAAAGAGATGCAAACACTTTTAAGATGTGACAAAATATAAGACAAGTGTAACAAAGTGTGAGGTCAGAGGTCAGGTTACCTGTGGTTTGGAGTTACTGCGTTCCTGGAAGCTTGCCTGGCGTCCCAGTGTGCTGCGTAGGGGGGTGGGGTCATGGTTCAGACTGAGAGTGGAGCCTGACATGATGGTTGCCTGGAGAAAGCCATTCAAAATATCCAATCACAGAGAGCCAATCAACAATAAAACAGTCTGTTAGATTCATCAAAAAAACATGAAGGTCAAAGGCATCCTGGGAGTCCGACCTTTGAGCCGCCATGATCACACCAGGACAGGACAGGCCTCTACTGACAGGATCTACTAACAGACTCCATTGTTACTTCTACTTATGTTCTACTCACACGTTCTGCTGCTGTTTCTGACGGTTGTTGTTCCTGACTCTCTATTTCAAGGATCTACCATTGTTTCCGAGGACAGGATCTATCGATGGGATCTATTGCTTTTTCTGTTGACCAGATCTTTTGATAGTTACTGATACTGCAGCGATCTCCTCCTGTTTCAACTGACAGGATCTAGCAATAGATTCTATTGTTTCTTCTTCTGATGGGATCCATCCCTGTTCTGCTGACAGATTCTACTGCTGTTTCTGACTTTCTGATTTCTAGGATCTACTGTTCTTCTTTGGACTGGATCTACTTGTCTCAACTGACAAGATCTACTGATAGAGTCCACCATCTCTTTGTGGGATTTACTGCTGTTCTACTGACGGGTCTTTCTGCTGTTTTTGACTTTGGTTGTTTCTGACTCTAAGATCTACCTTTGTTCCTGAGGATAGCATCTACTGACAAGATCTACTCTTGTCTTTACTGACAGAATCTGCTAACAGCTTGCATCGTTTCCTCTCCTTCTGGGATCTACTGACAGCTTCTACTGCTGTTGTTTTTTCTGACTTCCTGTTGCTAGGATTTAATGTTGTGTCTGAGTGTGTCTCTATCCCAAGTCTTCTCACATCACTCAACACCCCTCAGCCAATCAGAATCAAGGACTCATCAGACACATGCATGACTTGACAGATCTGCTTCATGACTGGCAAAACAAACTACCCATCAGGCCTTGCACAAGCTCTCCCAGCATGCCTTGCTCAAACTGCCATGCCCAGTGCAACATGACTCTGCCACGTGATTGGTCAGAAGCTGGGTGATGTCACTAAAATGTCACAATGACGTCACCATGGTCTGTGTAGCGTTGCTGCTGGGGTGCGGTTAGAGTCACATTCAAAAGAACAGCTAACATGTCTGATGTTTGACAACGCTAAACGTCTTCAACAGTGACAGAGAGGAAAGAGGAGAGGACAGGAGGAGAGTTAGTAGTGGAGAGGGAGGAGGAGGAGGAGGAGGAGGATACCAGAGTGAGGAGGTGCGTTTCCTGTCCAGACTCCTGGAAGAGAAGGAGTCAGTTCTCTTTTCAGCTTCTTTACTCAATGTTTACCACTGCATTTCCAACAAACATGGAGTTCTTTCAGCACGTGAAGGATGTATACTATTACTACTCGGAGAAGCACCTCGAATTTTAACTTAAGTAAAAGTAGTAATACAAAAAATTAGGAACAAGTTGCAAGTAAAAGTCCTACATTCAAATTTTTACTGAGTAAAGGTACAAACGTATTGGCATTAAAATATACTATACGTGGCCGCTGGATTTTACGTCAACCTCGCCGCCATATTGGAGAGGGCAAAGGTCAGAGGTCAGCTGCGGTTACTACTGTCACTGCTCCTGTAACTACCGGGACTGACCCTACTACTCCTGTGTCTAACAGTACTACTCACCTCAAGCTCTCTGAGGATGCCGCTCTGCCCACAGGTCTCCAGATCCTCCAGAGCCTGAGACCAGAAGTTCTCCTCCTGGTCTGGTTCTGTCCCATCATGACCCACAGTGAACCTGAGGGAAAGGTCAGAGGTCAGCCAATCAGAGCGAAGAACATCCTGATGGGTTCACACCTCATACACGCACACACACACAGAGGAGACTGGTGAAGAACAGGTCATGCTGGTGAGCGCTGTGAGGGACGACGTGGAGCGACGACATACACATTTATCAGGTGTATGTGTCAGTGAGGCAGGGGTTAAAGGTCACCAGGTGACACAGGACTGTGAGGAGGGGGGGTTAAAGGTCACCAGGTGACACAGGACTGTGAGGAGGGGGGGTTAAAGGTCACCAGGTGACACAGGACTGTGAGGAGGGGGGTTAAAAGTCACCAGGTGACACAGGACTGTGAGGAGGGGGGGTTAAAAGTCACCAGGTGACACAGGACTGTGAGGAGGGGGGGGGTTAAAAGTCACCAGGTGACACAGGACTGTGTGGAGGGGGGGTTACAGGTCAAAGGTCAGTGTGGTACCTGCTGTCAGTGATTAGACCGCTGGGCAGATTACAGGCTCTGCAGACAGAGACACACTGCTGTTACTGCTGTTAGCTCGCTGCTAGCAGCTCCCACTGATTTGAATAAGGAATGCTAACACGCTAATGGAAGTGTAGGAATCAGAACTTCCCAAGGGATCAAACTCATTTATAATTATTTTGTCCTTGCTCCTTTGCCCTGACTTCCAGACCACTTTGATTCCTCTTCCACAATCTGATCAATCTGATCGAGTATACATTTAAGGCCAAGAAATTAAATACATCTCAGCAAACTCAATTTTCTCGTTCTTCCTGAACGATTCAGTGTCTGTGCAGATTTTTATACCTGCATACAGTGTTTTCTCAAGGCACCTTCAGTCATTCCATTTATTTTCAGATCGATTTATTCCTTTATCTATATCTGACTACATGACATCAAACCATTATTTGCCCAGTTTTTAAAACGCATTAATCAAACTTAAAAAATCCCTCAGAAATATTAGTTCCTTTAAATATTATTCGATCTTGTTACTGTTAGTTACCGCGGCCATTATTGTTTTCTTTATACGCGATTCTCTTAACTGTTCTCCTGAATCGTTTTGCAGACATTAACTTCTAATTCTCTCTCTTACCCTCCGAGCGGTGGGCGGTCCCAGTCGTCGTCACTCAGGCCCAGATCTGACAGAGGATTGGCTCTCTGGCGGGTGGAGGAAGATGATTGGCTGTTGGTTGTCTTGGCGTTGCGCCACTCGTGGAAAGTGTACGGAGACGACTGAAATGGTGGCGCTACACACACACACACAAACACACACAGATATTTTATTAGTAGAAGTCGTGACTTAATACTTCAGAAGGTCAGAGGTCAGCTTCTAACCTGGGGTGGTGAAGCTGCTGTCCATGTTGGATCCGTCCCAGGACTCCACAGCGCTGTCGACAGACGGCAGCGTGCTGAACGCTCGCTGGCTTGACAGAGGCGCGACCATGACAACAGGCTCGTCCACCCCATCCTGGTGCTCGTGGACAAGCCCCGCCCCCAGGCCTGGACCAATCACACAGGACTTTGGGCTCGACACTAAGGAGAGATGAAACGTTTTTATGACTTAGAAAACTGAACGTTTAGTTTCGTCTGTTGCCTGTTTATCATCTCTGCTGCTCAGCTTTAACATTCACACACACTCACACAACGATGGACCGGTCATAGTGAGCAATTTGGGGTCCAGTGTCTCGCTGGGACGACCCGCTCTAGCTCCTGAGCCACGTGTGTGTAAGTGTGTGTCAGTGTGTATGTAAGTGTGTGTACGTACGCTCTCCCTGCTTCTTGATCTTCAGTGTGACCGTCTCTCCGGCCTGTTGCAGCAGACTGATGGCTTCACTCAAAGGTTTTCCCTTCAGACTGCTGCTGTTGATCGCCAGGATACGATCGCCTACATGGATCGCACCAGTCCTACAGCACACGCACACGAAGAAATACACAAAAAGTCAGGGTTAGGGCATCCTTGAGTTGGTATTGAACAGCTGCACATACTCACCATTAATGATTCTTCATTTTTGCGAGACTTTATTTATTTGTCTTTTCTCTTCCTGTGTTTATTGAGACCATTACAACAGAAACCTGATTCATATTTCGGCAGCAACACTGCATGATTTCACCTGATAACACTATTAAAATACAACTTCATTTCAAAGTGTCTCAGAACATCAAATAAAATTGCAACACCAATAAAGTATTTGCTCCTAATTTGTTGAAGAAATCTGAACACAATCTACAATTTCAACCTGATAACAGTTACAGAATAAAAAACAGAAGTAAAATAAAATAGAAAATACACTAATCCTAAATAAATTACATTAAACTGTAATAAAATAAAAGTGCTATTTATTATGAGCAGCAGAGGGCGACACTCTCTACTTCACTCTGATGTGAAAACACCTGACGCTGTTTAAAAGGCTGTTTCAGTGTAAAATAAAGAGGTTAGTCTTGTTCAAATGTCAATTCTAATGTTTAAATGTTTAAATTATTATTATTTTCTCTCATCTCTTTACAGTGAAGCAACTGTCATAGTCAGAGTAAGGAAAGCATTCAAATACAAACTATTTTTTAAATTATTTTATTTTTTAATTCCATATTAATTATTATTCCTACACTTGCTTCTCTTATCATTATATATTCTATTGCACCTTAAGCTTATCCTCAACAGTGCACCACAGCCTGCACACACTGCATGATTGTGACAGATTAACCCTTTGAATCTTGACCCTGGATTAAAGTGTGAGAGCAGTGTAACAGTAGAGTGAGTGTGTACCTCTCAGCCAGCCCTCCTTTGCTCAGTGAGGAGATGATGATGGGGTCGAAGGGCTCCTCTGTGCCTGAGATGGTGATTCCCAGCGGGCCTCCGTACCTCTGCAGCTCCACCGTGTAGATGATGCTGCCGGACACTTCCTGCTCATCTGAAACAATCAATGAAGGTTCGTCACTGCAGGATCGTTTCGTTGGTTCGTTTTTAGATGTCTTTGAAACAACTCAGGGACCGGCTGCACAGAAAAACCTTCACTTTTCTCCTCAAGTATGACACTTAGCTGAGGACTTACATGAGGGTGGTGCACGGAAACCCTTAAAAGGTTTTTCATTAGTTAAGGAAAAATTTTAAGGAATTAAAAGAGATTTGACGGCAGTAGAGTTCTACAGTTTGTTTGCTTGCAATCACGTTTTGATCCCTGTTATCGACTCACTAAGAAGCCTACAGGTCAAGAAAATGGCGAACAGAAAACAATGACTGTCGAGGAAATTGATATAAGTTAAATCTAGAGAGTAAAACCAAAAGCATATCCACTGGGTTCACTCTTCAAGGGAAGCGTTCAGTTTCCTCATTCATCACCACAACACGGACATGTTGCAGCTTAGAAAGAGTCAGAGATACCTTAAGTTTTCTTTCTTACTTAGGCTGCTGAGGTCTTTTGTTAAGGGATTAGTGTAGTGTGAGACTGACATGAGGAGAAAACCCAAAGACTTACTTCAACACTTTATGGAAACCTTCAGGAGAAGACCTGAGGTTGTTTTGTGCCGCTGATTTTAAGGGAACCCTAACTCACACTTTAAGAAAAACCTTAAGGGGTTTTGTGCAACTGGCCCCAGGTCCTTAAGGAGATCCTTAGGATGCTTGGTGACATTCAAGGAGGATCTGAAAAGTCCTTGAACATATTAAAGGAGTTTGATTCCTTTTCAGACACTAAACCTGCACGAATAAGACAAAAAGAAACCATTTAATCCTCAAACGCACCCACTGAGGGTGAAACGCACCCCTCACTGTGCTGCCGAGCAAACAGCGCCTCGATGCTCCTGTGCCATTTGCATGTATTTAAATGAGGTAATATCATTTACATTTGGTGCAAAATCGGGCCCTTTCTATGCAAATGAGCCTCGCTGCAAAAACAGCCCAATTTACAAAGATCAGCGCTAACAGCCACGCGCAGTTACAGCCAAATTATACGAGTCCTCAGAGAGTTGGTGAGAGCTGGAGTGCATTTATACGGAGTGTCACCCTCTCTGTGTTACGTTTACAGTTCTTGGATGAAGTTTTGAGGAACACCTCCGTACCTCGTCAGTCTGAACCTGCAGCTCGCTGTTTCCTTTTTCTCTCTGTCACTGTTCACGGCACAAAGGTGACAGTTATACTTTGCCACATGAATCACTGCATCAAATGTTGCCTTACTTTTATGATTAGGATTTAAGTCTCTACCTGTGTGGTGTGAACAGTGCTCTGAAAGTCGTGCAGTGTGAACTTAAAGCAGTCAGATAACTGTCGTGAAGAACAATTATCAAACGGCAGAAAATAAAATACAAGCGCCTCAAAGTAGAATAACTGTACGTGGTTACATTCCACAGTTGTTTGGAGACCGCTGGTGAATTAAAGTAGCACCAGGACACAGTTGAAAGTCTCATTACTGACCTCTAGAGGACGCAGCTGTCATTACAGCCCACAGTACAACAATATCTAACAGCAGCAGTGCGATCTGCAGCGATGGCAGTAAATAAACCGTCATACCCGAGTTGTCTTCGTCTTTTCGTATCTTCAGCTTGACGAGCTCCTCACACTGCTGCAGGATCTGAACGGCTTCCTCCATCGAGCAGTTCTCCACGCGGATGTTATCGATGGCGAGCAGCTTGTCTCCGAGCTCCAACGTCCCCGTCCTGAAGAAATAAAGAGACATTATCTAACATCTATGTCCTGTAACGTCCCCTCACTGTGAAGATATATATCTGGAGTAAACAGATGCTACCTGCTGACTGAAACACATTTTCTGCTTCACACTCCAAAACACATGACCTACAAAACACACACACACACACACACACACACTGACCTGGACTGTTAGCCTAATTAACCATCTACAGACAGCTGACTGAGCTTCAACACAGCTGACACTCTGCTGTCTGCAGTGGAATAAAGTAACTGAGTACATTTACTCTGAACGTACAATTTTGAAGTACTCATTTTCTACGTCTTCGTACTTCGACTCTTCTCCTACAGTTCTCTGACAGCTGCAGTTACTGTTCAGATTAAACATACGATAAATCTATCAAATGAGATGTATTACATATAAAGTACACGCTCAGTGGGTACTTCAGTAGATACACTCGTAGAGTCTGATGTGACACAATCCAACAGCTGTGCGTGAATTCTGATCATGCGACCAACACACTGACGGCAGTGAACAAGGAAGCAGTCCTAACTGGGGTGGTGGATGGGTCACAACTAAACGGTCTTTGGCCCAGGACTTTCACCTGGAGTCACGAGTTCAGATCAGTGTGAACTTTGAGACATTTTAAGGTTTTAAGGAATGTCCTCATCATGTTTCTTTTCACAAACCTAACCACAGTAACTTTACATAAATCACCTCACTGTACGTTAAAGACATAACATCATTTGTGGGGTGCAAATTTGTAGGATATCGTACGAACCGTTCCCTGAGAATACATTGACCCAGTGAGGCAGCCAGTTAGTTATACATATAAATATATATGTGTCATGAGCAGGGACCAGCGGAGCAGTGAGGCAACCACCTGCCCCCGGCCAGAGCGCCACCTGCAGATTGTGCAGGTTGAGGTGTCTAGAGTCGGCTTGGTGCCATCTGATATAAAGGCATCAATATTAAACTGAGACTGATTCATAACTGGTTATTTTTTGCGTGACTGCTGACGGGCGGCTGTGCGACAACTAAGCTATTGGAGTGCTTTTGCGTCCAGTGTGAACCTGGCGCTACATATCAGTCCACTTCCATGATTTGGTACAGTTGGTGCTCAAACCTGTTGTGAACTTTACCCGAGCACACGTAAATGAGCACAGTGTGCCGAATCGTCCGCAGGTACGGCACAGCGTTCACAGTGATCAAACAAACTAGACTTTGGGGTCACGTGTGCTCTGAGCCTGACTCTGTGAGTGTGCTGCACCTTTAATGTGTGTGTGTGTGTGTGTGTGTGTGTGTGTGTGTGTGTGTACCTGTGTGCGACGCTGCCTTTCTTGATGTCAGAGATGATCAGAGGATCACCTGGTTTCCTGTTGGACGGAGCTGCAGACAGACAGACAGAGAGACAGACGGACGTGTTGCAGATGATTTCACACAAAGAGAAAAGTTGAAACAGAAAACAGTAAATAATTGAGTGTGTTTACTCGTCCTCTACTCCACATGATTAAATGTTAAAAAGGGAAAATGAAATCAAAGCAAGTCGTTTAATATTGAACCGGCAAATGTGTCTCACAGCGTGGCAACAGGAAGCAGTGATGTCATCACTCTTTAGAAATAAAACTTTCATCAGCGCATGTGATGTCACTCTGAGTTAGAGGTGGGATCAGACAACAACACTGTGACGAGTGCATCTGAAGAGCACGCTGGTGTGTTTCTATAAAGTATTTATGAATGACTTCCTGTTTGTGTGTTTACTTACAGCTGATGGTGATTCCCAGCTCCACTCCGGGTTTCTTCGGGAGCTTCACGTGAAACGTTCCTGAACTGGGAATCACCGACTCTGAGACACAGAGACAGTTTAAGTTATTCTTCTTGAAAAAACATTTCAGGTTGTTGTTTACAGAGGTCGCCATGTTGCACCGCCGTGTTTCTACCGTTTCACATCAGCCGCTGGCGTTAGCAGCCCCTCCATGATGAGTGTGTTGGGAAAATGCTGATCCTTTTAAACGTGAAACTGCTTTATTCAGTGTTTTTACCGGTTTAAATCACCTGGAGCCTCATTTATAACCACCGCGTGCACACAAAAAGGGCTTGAAATGTTCGTACGCCACTTTCTAAGCGTTAATAGACCTATGGCTAAGCCCCGCCCTCAAACCACATCTCAAGCGAGAAAAGTGTCTCCTTTGGATAAAGTTGTGTGGCAACGTAAGGTAAAGAACCACTGATCAGCATTAATGAGGTGCTTTGCGTTGACCTTTATGGTTGAATGTGGGCGTGTAGAGGGCGGGATATGAGGCTGGTCCACATCTGGACAATTCCAAGTTGATTTGCGAATTATAAACTAAAACTAGCAGGTGCGCACAGTTTTATACATCAGAATATTTCTTGGTGTCCACACATTTCCTCATTTGTAAATACACAAGCATTTAGTGTGGATTCTCTGCAGAGTTTTATAAATGAGGCTCCTGGTCTGTTTGTTCTGATCAATAATAAGGTGAAGAGCCAGGCTGGTGTCCACATACTTTTGGCCACAAAGTTGCTGATGTCAGTGGACCTGTGTCCTGTGATACCTCATACAGTAGGTCCTTCACTGTGTGTGTGTGTGTGTGTGTGTGTGTGTGTGTGTGTGTGTGTGTGTGTGTGTGAGTCACTGGTAACAACATGTTGTTTTACTGCGCTCAGGCGTGGGAGGACAGATTACAGTGAGACACCAGAGAAGAAGAAATAAACACAGACTGGACGTCAGTCAGCTGAAGCAGGACGCCAGACGCCAGACTGTCGGCTCGTCTCACAGCAGATTTAACGTCGTCAACAAAAACTAAGACAAACAAAATATCCGCCACAAACGAGAAACTGAGACCAAAAACAGAACGACCTCAGTGAACGGGAAGCTTTGGCAAAACTCAACAAGTTTCTTAAACAACAGTGTCAGTTTTTCCCACAGTATCAAAAATGTAATCGTACGGTATCGTATTGAAGTTAAAAGTTTCAGTATCGTGACATCATCAGCGTGACGTTACCGGCCACGTCGAACTCGATCTCCAGTGTGAGCTGAGCCGTGATGGACGAGTCTCTGAGCAGCTGATTGGTTTCTTCCAGAGTCGAGTCTTCAGTAGGAACTCCATTTATGGACAAAATCCTGTCACCAATCTGCAGGATCCCACACCTGCAACACACACACACACACACACACACACACAGAGTTATGTAATGACCTGAAACACAGATGTGATGGACTGGTGCCTTAACAGATTGAGTTATCGATTGATTGACAAAACAAGATTTTTACATATAAACATATAATGGAATAAAGACAATAAACCTTAAATTTTACAGGATAAACAGACATTTTTAAACGTATATTAACAAGGAAACAGTAGTAAAATAAAATTAAAATATATTTAGAAAATTAACCAAAACTATGATATAAAAAAATAACAAAAAATAAATAAAAATTTAATAAAATACAAAATAAAAATAATTACTAAAAGAAATAACACAATTAAATTCAACAAAAATATTCACCATCATAAAATAAATATAATTTAATATACTACTTTAATTGAAAACACAGTTGATTTCATTTATTTGACATTTTAAAACAAATATATAAAATACATACATACACTGCACTAAATTAAAATGCTGAGAAAAACAAAATAAAGTTAAATAAATAACTTATTTCCATTGTGGTTATTATTTATTTTCTGATTTTATTTATTAAAGTATAAATTATTTTAATTCTTTATTTTATTATTATTTAGCTTCTCTCTTTTAAAACACTCTCTTTTAATTTTTTATTTTGTAAAGACCTCAGCTGCATTTGATGTGAATGAAAGAAGCTACAGACAGTAAATTATAAAATTATTATTATTATTATTATTGTTACATTTATTATTATTATTATTAGTATCACTGTGCATTATGTTTGATCTCGTTACCTCTCAGCTGGGCTGTCGGGGTCGATGTAAGCGATGAGCGGCGGCGAGGAGAGGGTTTCCGTGGCAAAGACTCCGCCCTGCAGCTGCAGGCCGAAGCCCATGATGCCATCGCCTAGCAACGTCACCTCTGTGGTTTCCGTGTGAACGACCTGACCGGCGAGACCCACGGTGCTGGACGCCAGCGACACTGACAGAGAGACAGACGGACGGTTAATAAACATCAAGCTCGTTTAGTGTTCTTTGTTTTTAATACACCACTGCAGTCAGGGGTCAGAGGTCAGACTCACAGGAACTCTTGAAGTCCTTCTTCTTGGCCTTCCTCCTCATCAGTGTGCCCCGTGGACTCGTGGGATACATGTTCCTGGGCAGCGTGCTCATGTTGAGGGACGAGAGACTGTAGGCCGACATGGAGCCGGGAGAGAACGAGTGGCTGAGAGCTGCAGAGACAGAGAGACGACGAGGATGATGATGATGATGATGATGACGATGAAGAGAGGAGGTCTCACTCTGACTACAAAACGTCACACTACAGGAAGAGAGAGAAAGACAGAGAGGCGGGACGTACGGGGGTTGTTTGTATGGCGGTTGTGCGACCTGGCAGCTGATTGGTCGGGGTGGTACGTGTTGTAGTGGTAGGGGGGGAGGATGGGGGCGGAGCCTCCGGTCTCCCAGGGGAGGGGGCGGGGACTACGCTGCACCTTGACTGCACACACACGGACACACAGACACAGAGGAGGGTGTTAAGGTTAAGACAGGAGGAAAGGTCAGAGGTCAGACAGTTGCATCACGGCTTTATAAAAGATCACATCTCATTGATGTAATCTTTTATGTGTTATTCTAGTAAGTAGCTGTGATGCATTCAGGCCCCCACGTGTGCAGGAAACATTACGATCCTTTACCACAGTAAAAATACTCGGTTACAGATTAAAAAAACTGCATTAATTTCCTCAGGTGTTGTGACATCATCACTCAGAGTTGATCACAGACTTGTTTCTAAAACCTGGGGTAGATTCCTGGTACGCGTAGTTCACACCTGCTCGGCTGATGAGGCTGATTCTGATCTGATGCTTTTCATTCAGCAGTTTTGTTCCTGTGACCTTTTCCAAACACACACAGACTCTGTGATATCACTGAGGATATTTACAAAGCACCCTCATTATGTTTGTTAACCATTCTTTCTTATTTGGCAGAGAAATGTATTTTATCATTGTCCCGTCTGCTGAACAGATTGCTGCCCTTCTGCTGTTGGATAAACAGGCTTACGATGTGAATCCTCCTCTGCATATTGTTTGTATTACAAGATACGTAGGAAAAAGACCCAAAATATAACGTGACTGATCGTCTGTTGGATTGTTTAGGTTTACTGCAAGGTTCAAAAAGCCCTGAAGACATTTAAATTTAATTATCACTTCTTGGTTTACACTTAAATATGAACATGAATATTTGGTCTGTTTTTACACCACGTCGTGGTGCTTTCAGGGCCAGTCTGACATGTTGCGTATGTGTGTTCCATCGTATCGTTACCTCAGGGGTACTTTGGAGTAATTCTGGGGGTACACAAAAAAAATTTGTTTGCTGTGCTGTGGTGCGTTCAGGGCCTGTCGGGCCTAATGTTATGTGCGTTTTTACCTTGCTGTGGTGCGTTCAGGGCCTGTTGAGTCTGTTGTATGTGTGTTTATACCATGCTGTAGTGTGTTCAGGGCCTCTAGGGCCTGGTGTTGTGTGTGTGTGTGTGTGTGTTTATACCATGCTGTAGTGTGTTCAGGGCCTGTTGTGTGTATTTACACCATCCCATGGTGCGTTCAGGGCCAGTCAGGGCCTAATGTTGTGTGTGTTAATAACATGTTGTGGTGCGTTCAGGGTCTGTTGAGTCTGGTATATGTGTGTTTATACTGTACTGTGGTGCACTCAGGGCTGGTCAAGCCTGAATTTCATTATCCATACAATGCTGTGGTGCATTTAGGGCCTGTCGGGCCCGATGTGTGTGTATGTGTGTGTGTGTGTGTGTGTGTGTGTGTGTGTGTGTGTGTGTGTGTGTGTGTGTGTTAATACTGAGTTGTGGTGCGTTCAGGACCGGTTGGGTCTGGTGTCACGTGTATTAACACAATGCTGTGGTGTGTTCAGGGCCAGTCAGGCCTGGTGTTGTGTGTGTTAATACCGTGCTGTGGTGCGTTCAGGGCCGGTCGGGCCTGGTGTTGTGGCAGGATCTCCATGCGGACGGTCTGACAGGAGGCAGAGAGCAGCTGAGTGGCTTCAGCCAGAGAACAAAACTCCATTGACTTCCCGTCAACAGACAGAATGTGATCTCCTGCGTGAAGAGCCCCACACCTGCACACACACACACACACACACACACACACACACACACACACACACACACACACACACATTATCAAATATATTTACTCCTCACAGTTTCTCTAAAACTTTGACAGAAACACAAAAAACAAAATACATTTTATTATCTGATTAAACTTACTGAAGGGGAGTGTACGGAGTCAAGTAAAGACCAAAAACATTTTGATCTTTTAAAATTATATTCATAAATAATTTCATAACCTGTTTCCATACAACAGAAAACATTTGATTAAATTTATGCGCAAATTATATAAACAATTACACACAGAGAAAAGGCTGCTCTGTGAACATCTGAGTACGACATCAAAGGAAACTCTCATCAGCACCAAAATGTGCACATTAAATCTAATATTAATATAAATATAAGCACTCTGTCTACACTGCTGTCAGATCCACCAGCCTCACGTACATATAGCTACATTAATCATCTCGTATACTGTAACAATACAAATTTAAAAGCCTTTTAAATCTTAATAATCAAAATTTGGATTTAAATGTGTGCTGAGGAACAAACAGTCAGACGTCTGATGTCAGAGGTCAGAGGTCAGGTACCTGTCTGCTATGCTGGCTGGTTTGACCTTGTCGATGATGATGACCTGCTTGCTACAGAACATTGAGGTGGACAGAGCCACGCCCAAACTGGAGCCTGTCGCCTTGGCAACCTCTACCAGCAGCGGCCCCGACGCCGTGGCAACAGAGTCTGAAACGACAAAAATACACAACTTTTTCATGTGTTTACAATAAAATACTTCATTATGGGGTACCACAGGGTTCAGTTCTTGGTCCTCTTTTATTTAATATTTAAATGACTTTAAACCAGATCACAGTATTCACATTATTCATATTTACAGTCATTATTATGCAGACGATACTCAACTTTACATCACCACTTTATTCTGACAGCTACCATAAAGTTCAGAAACTGATTCAGTACACTGATCAGATTATGACCAGATGTCCAAAAATCTTTAACACAATAAAGCAATAAAACAGATGTAATTGTTTTTGGTGCTCAGTCGTGCTGTTTTTACAGATTTTATTTAATTCATCTAAATTACCTCAAAATTAACTTCCATATATTTCCATTTTCTTTTCATTCTTGTTAAGTTTGTTTTCAATTTCTTCTAAAATTGAAATGCTTGTTAAGAAAGATAAAACGTGTGTATAAATTGTGTAAATAAATGTACCTTTTAAAGACTGATGGCACAATTTATTATTTAATTATAATTGTTTATTGTTGTTAAAATTAATTTTTAAAAAAATGATTTGCTCCAATTGAATAAAATACGACACTGACTGGAATAGCAAGTGTTTAAAATTATCAATCAATTAAATTATCAACAGTATAGTAGGGTTAGGGAATAATCAATTGTCCAAACTGTCCAAAACAACAATATTAATACTTTCATAATACAAAACAAAGAAAAGCTGCAAATCCTAAAAAATAAAAATAAAAATCTAATCATAAACATTTTGGGTATTTATTCTTGAAACATTTATCAAAACAGCTGCTGATCTAAAGGAGTCGGAAAAAAAGCTAATTTTTTTTAGTTTAACTCAACTTTAAACTCCAAATATTGATGACAGTTTGAGTTTTAACCACAGAGTTTAAACTGACCCATCACTGAGACGTCGTACTCGAGCAGCAGCGTGGCCTCCTGCCCGCACTGCTTCAGGATGCTCATGGCCTCGGCTAGTGTGCTGCCGTGGAGACGAATCCCGTCGATACTTAGCAACCGGTCGCCCGGCTTCACGGTTCCTTCTCTGGAGACAGAGAGAGTGGACAGTTTTCAGTGTCTACAGCAGCTCCCGAGGGACAAAACACCCTTCAGGACAGACAGAGAGGGCAGAGGTCACCCACCTGTCGGCTGGACCGCCTGGCCTGATGGTTGTTATGACGATTGGGCGTGACTTGTTCCTGTCTTCATGGGTTCCACCTGCAAACACACGTCATGTATTTATGTCTAACGCGTTCACACACACGCGCACACACACACACGCGCGCGCACACACACACACACACACACACACACACACACACACACACACACACACACACACACACACACACACACACACACACACACAGAGCTCGACTCACCTCTGATGACGAAGCCGAAGCTGTTTCCTTCTTTGTGAAGCGTGACTTCTACGTTCTTAAACATGACGCCTGAGCCCTGCACTGCTGCAACACATGACAGCACCAACACATCAACATCACCTCTGACCTCCACCACACTTAGTATTCGGATCCTTTACTGAAGTAACTCACTGAGAATACTCCAGAACACGTAAGAGTCCTGCATTTAAACCCATTATTAAGTAAACACATGTACAGCTCAGTAAAATGTTAAAATGTTAGCGTTCTCCTGTCGTATCTGATGTTTATATTTACCAATATTTAAGTACCTTAAACACGGTACTCGAGTACATGTACTTAGTTATATTTTACCACAGCTCCGACTGTCTCTAGTACTACTACCTGGCAATACTTACAGACAGGCGGCAGTTCGTACTCGACCTCCAGGACAACGCGCTCCCCGACGTTCTTCAGCAGACTGATGATCTCATCGTGTCTGAACTTGGCCAGGTTGATGCCGTTAACGGCTCGGATGTAGTCGCCCACGTTCAGCTGGTCGCTCCTGGACAAGCAATCAAAACGTCAGCTCTAAATTTTCTTTGAGTTAACTTTGTGAGAGACGAGCAGGGTGAGGCTCGACTTGAGCTGAGGCTGAAAAACTCCACAGAGTGGACGCTGGAGCTGGGGCTCTGTCATCTCTACCCTCTAACCTGGGACTAGAAACAGGAGTGAACACATGTAGTTTGGGACCAGAGCCACGAGTAACATCAGAAAAGTTGGAGTGGATTCTAAAATGAACCAACAGCCAGTGAAAGAAAGAGGCAATGTAGTCGCGTCTCCTTTAATTCTTTTATCCTTGAGAGAGAAGAACTCAAGCAAGAATATGCAGTCTGCACAGGTCGAGATAAAAGCACTGGTCCCGGTTAGCAGAGGACGATAAAGACACATTTTAAGTGGATAAAACAGGACAGATGAATCACTTGGGCTGTTAAATCAGCCAAAAGCACATTATTGCATGCAGATATATCAGTATTAGTGTATGTATATGTAAAGAAATTCCAAAGATATGTTTGAAATAATTGACAAAGTTTAGCTGGTTTCAAACCTCTACCAGTTGCTCCTGAGGGTTATGAAGCTACACTAGATAATGGCTTTACCAGTTAAAGGGATGGTTTGGATCTTTTGAAGTTGGGTTGGGTGAGTTATTTATTCATAGTCAGTGTATTACCTACAGTAGATGGCGGTTGGCATGCCCCCAGTTTGGAGAAGCAGCGTATTTTCACTGCCTTACCGTTCTGTCAGACAGCGATTTCCAACTGGGAATGAGCAGCTAGTAGCAAGAGGGAAACACTAACTAACTAACTGGTTCTGAAGCAGTATCAGTTCTTTTTACTGGTTTTGAAGGCTTACCCATTAATCTAACTAGTTCTGAATCTTCACCAGTTCTTAACTGGTATTCAAAGGTCTAAAAGTTCCTTTTACAAGTTCTGAAGCTCTACGTGGATCCAAGTTTCTCTCTTTGTTCCTTTGAACAGTTTAAAACTCTGTAATTATAATGACATCCTGCTCAGTGTAAAACTTGCTTTAACAACAACATTTCTATAAGAAGCAGATATGTGGGATTTAAATCAATCACTGTCACATAAACAGACAGCTGCAATGTGATTTTAAAATGATAAAAATGTCTTTGCATTTCCGAGCTTATCTGCTGGAGCCAGAGCACACAACAGAAATAGATCCAGTGCAGATTAAAACACAATAAAAATAAAGAACAGAGACGATTGTTACCTGGCGGCGATGCCTCCCTGTCGCAGGTTTGAAACCCGGGGCTTCCCATCTTTGTCGATGCCGCCTGAGACCGTCAGCCCGAGCGTCGTCCCCTCCTTCTTCATCAGCTCCACCACCGAGCAGCCCCGAAACTCTTCTATATCACACAAGGACAGGTGGACTTTATCTGCCATAAAACCATTTTACTGCACTTCCACTTTTATTTCTTCCATCTGTCCCTCTGTTCTGTCTCTGACTCCAGAGCTTCCACCCCTCAGCAGACAGAAATAAAATAATAATCTGGGAAAAGAAGTGAAGTCATCCTCGATTCTGTCGTCCATCTATATTTTATCAAACGTCTGAAATATTTAACAGCGGCAGAGACGGATAGAGAGAGGGGAGATATTTCAGAGCGGACCTGCTACAATCTGATGTGAGCGGCCCTCAGGTGATAAAGCAGGAAGCGGGATTTCATTAAAATGTTGTATTTTAATATTAACCAGGCAGAGCGTCGCCCTCTTTCGTTCAGACAGGATTAAGAAGCCTGATCTTTGCCAGTGACCATCACTGTCTTCTTCTCCTCCCTCATCTTCCTCCTCCAAAGAGGATTTACAGAGAGCGTCAGTGTCCTTTTCAACTTCCCTAAAACGTCAGCTCTGACTCTGACTCAGAAAATCCTCTGTTCTGATCAAATGTTAGATGAACCAGTTTCCTGCAGCAGCGGGGGAGAAACTTTCTGAAAGTGTAACTTCACAAAGTGTCATTTAACTTCAGACTGAGAGAGGCTGAGCTACAACAAAGCTACAACAAAGCTACAACAAAGCTTCTCTCTGAGGAAAAGAGCAGCATGATTTCAGATGTTACTATAAATGTGAAATAGATTCTCCTCAGACTAAATAAAGCCTGTTTGTGTCTGCAGAGCATCACGTCTGTCTGCACATTTCAACTCTACTACGAGGACAATCGGTCGTGGTTTCTCTTTTGCTGACACGGTTGACACTGGGTCTAGACCTATACTGGTTCTACTAACTGGTTCTAAAGCTTACTAATCTCTTCTCACTACTGATTTAGTTTAGAGGCTCTAGCAGCGGCTCTAACCGGCTCCAAACCTCAACCAGTTCCTCACACTGGTTTCTAGCTGATTCCAACACTCTACCACTTCCTCCAGCTGGTTATAGACCATTACCAGTTCCTCCTACTGGTTCTGAATCTCAACTGAATCCTTAGAATGTTCTAAAGCTCTTCCAGTTCATCCAACTGGTTTCTTGTCTCATATTTAGAGCTTTCTATGAGTGTCTGGCTCCAAACCTAAACCAGTTCTCTTAACTGGTTCCAAAGCTCTACCACTTCATCCATTAACTGGTTCCAAAACTCTACCACTTCATCTATTAACTGGTTTCAAAGCTCTACCACTTCATCTATTAACTGGTTCCAAAGCTCTACCACTTCATCTATTAACTGGTTCCAAAGCTCTACCACTTCATCCATTAACTGGTTCCAAAGCTCTACCACTTCATCTATTAACTGGTTCCAAAGCTCTACCACTTCATCTATTAACTGGTTCCAAAGCTCTACCACTTCATCTATTAACTGGTTCCAAAGCTCTACCACTTCATCTATTAACTGGTTCCAAAGCTCTACCACTTCATCTATTAACTGGTTCCAAAGCTCTACCACTTCATCCATTAACTGGTTCCAAAGCTCTACCACTTCATCTATTAACTGGTTCCAAAGCTCTACCACTTCATCTATTAACTGCTTCCAAAGCTCTACCACTTCATCCATCAACTGGTTTCAAAGCTCTACCACTTCATCCATCAACTGGTTTCAAAGCTCTACCACTTCATCCATTAACTGGTTTCAAAGCTCTACCACTTCATCCATCAACTGGTTTCAAAGCTCTACCACTTCATCCATCAACTGGTTTCAAAGCTCTACCACTTCATCCATCAACTGGTTTCAAAGCTCTATCACTTCATCCATCAACTGGTTTCAGAGCTCTACCACTTCATCCATTAACTGGTTCCAAAGCTCTACCACTTCATCTATTAACTGGTTCCAAAGCTCTACCACTTCATCTATTAACTGGTTCCAAAGCTCTACCACTTCATCCATTAACTGGTTTCAAAGCTCTACCACTTCATCTATTAACTGGTTCCAAAGCTCTACCACTTCATCCATTAACTGGTTCCAAAACTCTACGACTTCATCTATTAACTGGTTCCAAAGCTCTACCACTTCATCCATTAACTGGTTCCAAAGCTCTACCACTTTATCTATTAACTGGTTTTAAAGCTCTACCACTTCATCCATAAACTGGTTTCAAAGCTCTACCACTTCATCCATTAACTGGTTTCAAAGCTCTACCACTTCATCCATTAACTGGTTTCAAAGCTCTACCACTTCATCCATTAACTGGTTCCAAAGCTCTACCACTTCATCCATCAACTGGTTCCAAAGCTCTACCACTTCATCTATTAACTGGTTTCAAAGCTCTACCACTTCATCCATCAACTGGTTTCAAAGCTCTACCACTTCATCCATTAACTGGTTTCAAAGCTCTACCACTTCATCTATTAACCACTTCATCCATTAACTGGTTTCAAAGCTCTACCACTTCATCTATTAACTGGTTCCAAAGCTCTACCACTTCATCTATTAACTGGTTCCAAAGCTCTACCACTTCATCCATCAACTGGTTCCAAAGCTCTACCACTTCATCTATTAACTGGTTCCAAAGCTCTACCACTTCATCCATTAACTGGTTCCAAAGCTCTACCACTTCATCCATCAACTGGTTCCAAAGCTCTACCACTTCATCCATTAACTGGTTTCAAAGCTCTACCACTTCATCTATTAACTGGTTTCAAAGCTCTACCACTTCATCCATAAACTGGTTTCAAAGCTCTACCACTTCATCCATTAACTGGTTTCAAAGCTCTACCACTTCATCCATTAACTGGTTTCAAAGCTCTACCACTTCATCTATTAACTGGTTTCAAAGCTCTACCACTTCATCCATTAACTGGTTCCAAAGCTCTACCACTTCATCCATTAACTGGTTTCAAAGCTCTACCACTTCATCCATTAACTGGTTCCAAAGCTCTACCACTTCATCCATCAACTGGTTCCAAAGCTCTACCACTTCATCTATTAACTGGTTTCAAAGCTCTACCACTTCATCCATCAACTGGTTTCAAAGCTCTACCACTTCATCCATTAACTGGTTTCAAAGCTCTACCACTTCATCTATTAACCACTTCATCCATTAACTGGTTTCAAAGCTCTACCACTTCATCTATTAACTGGTTCCAAAGCTCTACCACTTCATCTATTAACTGGTTCCAAAGCTCTACCACTTCATCCATCAACTGGTTCCAAAGCTCTACCACTTCATCTATTAACTGGTTCCAAAGCTCTACCACTTCATCCATTAACTGGTTCCAAAGCTCTACCACTTCATCCATCAACTGGTTCCAAAGCTCTACCACTTCATCCATTAACTGGTTCCAAAGCTCTACCACTTCATCCATTAACTGGTTTCAAAGCTCTACCACTTCATCTATTAACTGGTTTCAAAGCTCTACCACTTCATCCATTAACTGGTTCCAAAGCTCTACCACTTCATCCATCAACTGGTTTTAAAGCTCTACCACTTTATCCATTAACTGGTTCCAAAGCTCTACCACTTCATCCATTAACTGGTTTCAAAGCTCTACCACTTCATCCATTAACTGGTTCCAAAGCTCTACCACTTCATCCATCAACTGGTTCCAAAGCTCTACTACTTCATCCATTAACTGGTTCCAAAGCTCTACCACTTCATCCATTAACTGGTTTCAAAGCTCTACCACTTTATCCATTAACTGGTTCCAAAGCTCTACCACTTCATCCATTAACTGGTTTCAAAGCTCTACCACTTCATCCATTAACTGGTTCCAAAGCTCTACCACTTCATCCATCAACTGGTTCCAAAGCTCTACTACTTCATCCATTAACTGGTTTCAAAGCTCTACCACTTCATCCATTAACTGGTTTCAAAGCTCTACCACTTCATCCATTAACTGGTTCCAAAGCTCTACCACTTCATCCATTAACTGGTTCCAAAGCTCTACCACTCTAGAGTTTAAAACTCTAAAACCAGAGTTTTAAACTGTTTCCTTTAACTGGATTACATCCTCTCCTACTTTGTGTTAAAGAGTAAGATCCTTTTTGTTTAACCAGAAACAGCCCTGAAATCACCATCAACAAACACTGTTAGTGGACGGACACTGATGGTGTGAACATGCCCCAAGTGGTTTTATTGCAATCTGCTTCTTTGCTGCAGACTGCAGCGCTCTCTCTACATGCTGGACACATTTCAAAAACTGTTGTTCCCTTTAATCACTTTGACACAAAAACATGGAAAATAGAGTCCAGGTTGGACAATACAAAAGTTACCCCCTCAGTAGTTCAAAACCTCTGCTACTGCTCCTTCAAACTTTTTAATTGGCCCTGCAGGTTTACAGCTCCTTGTGCCAACACTTCTTATAATTGGTTTGAAAAATCCAACACTTCTTATCAGCTGTTCCCATTCCTCTTATGTTTATTAATCCCTGAAGAAACAGACACTTGAAGGTCGTCCATCACTGTAACAGCTCTCTACGATCACTGATGGTGTTTGAACAGCTGACCCGCGTCACTGATGTAACGTTTACTTGTTGTCACAGAAATATTGAAGATTGTGATTTCAGCAGTGTGATAGTTGTAAGTAGGCCAACAGCTCCAGGTGGGAGGAGATAAATTGCGACTGCAAGCATCTTCCTGCAGGTCACACAGATGGAAAACATCAGCTAACTGTTAGTGTGTGTTCTATTTTCAGAGCTGTTATCTTCATCGGTTATTGGCTCTGCTGGTGGAACCACACGGAGCAGAACCAACAGAGAGCAGAGACAGAGAGGAGCAGATAGAAGAGATCACAAAGAATAAAACAAAGTAGAACATAAGAGAAAAATAAAAGCTCTGCAGGTTACCTGGTATACTCTGTCTCCTGATGGCCAGCGCTCCATCTGGAGGTCTCGACCCGGCAGAGTGTTTGGTGTACGGCCCTTCATCTGAAACACAAACAAACACATGTTATTCTACCAGGTCTTTCAACTGGTTCTGAAGCCGAACCATTTCCTGTTACTGGTTCCAAACCTCTTTCAGTTTCTAATAATGGCTCTGAGCTCATCTAAGAAGTTCTGAAGCTTTACAAATTTCTCTTAACTGGTTTTGACGTGCTACTGGTTCCTGTAGTTCTCAAACTCCATCCATTCTTTTAAGTGGTACCAAACCTTTACCAGTTCTGCACACAGGTTCCAAAGCTCTACCAGTTTCTCTAACTGGGTTTGGAGCTTTATCAGTTCCTTTATATGTTCACAGGTTTTATAAGCGTCCATAAGTGGCTCCAAACCTCAACCAGTTATCTTAACTGGTTATGAAGCTCAGCGATCTCTTAGTGGTTCAGGAACTCTACCAGTTCCATTAACTAGTTCAGAGGCTCGAGCAGTGGCTCTCACTGGCTCGAACCTCAACCAGTTCCTCGCACTGGTTTTAAAGCTTGTCTCTAACTAGTTCCCAAACTGCACCATTTTTTCCAACTGGTTATAGAACATTACCAGTTCCTCTAACTGTTTGTGAAGCTCTATAAGTTCATCTAACTGGTTCTGGAACTCTGCCAGTTCCTTTAATTGGTTTCAAAACTCTAGCAGTGGCTCTAACAGGCTCCAAACCTCCATCGCATCCTTAAAATGGTACCAAGCTTTTACCAGTTCTTTAAACTGGTTCTGAAGCTTTCCAGTTCCTGTTTGTAGCTCCACAGCTCTCTTCAACTGGATCTAGACCTTTACCAGTTCTACTGACTGGTTATTAGATATATATGATTTAGTTTAGAGGGTCTGCCAGTTCATCCAACTGGTTTTGGACTTCTACCAGTTTCTTTTTCTGTTAAAAGCTTTCAATGAGTGTCCATAACTGGCTCCAAACCTCGATCAGTTCTCTTAACTGGTTTTGACGCTCCACCAGTTTCTGTTTGTAGCTCTGAACCTTCACAGCTTTCTCTTAACTGGGTCCAGACCATTATCATTTCTAACTAACTAACTGGTTCGGAAGCTTGACCCTGTCTTCTAACTAGCTCCAAATCTCAACCAGTTCCTTTAACTGGTTCTCAAACTCCACCACACCTTCCAACCGGTTACAGACCAATTAGAATAACTGGTTTCTGAACTTCGAGTTCCTTTCATTGGTTTAGAGGCTCAAGCAGTGACTCGTCAAACTTCAACCAGTTTCTTCAACTGGCTCAAACTCAAATTAACGATCAACACCATGACTTCTGCGTTAACAGACAAACCTCGACAGACATAAACCTCACAGGTTTAACCGTTCACTCCCATAATGCATCTGTACTCACCATCATCATCATCAGACACCGCAGAGCTTCTGCCACAAAAATACATCTCAGATCTTATTTACAAACTACTCTAATCTCTAAATTAGCACGTTAGCATCTTGTGCTTCAGATGCTTCTCGTTAGCCTCTAACAAAGCTGTGAAACCTGAAAACTGAATTTCAGTGACCAGAGTCTGGTTCTCAGTGTGAAGCTGCTGCTCGGAGGTCTGTACAGTCAGCCTGCTCTCATGAATAAAGAATCTACTCCCAGAGGGATGACCTCATCAGTACAGCAACCAATCCCTGTGGAGAACACTGTGGTCTATCTGAGTCTGGACCAATCTCAGCAGTCCATAGGGAGACCCCATGGTGATGTCATCACAGGGCTGAGAGGGCAGAGGCGGGGTTGATCCACGGACCATGACATCAGATCAATTTGGATGCATTTGTTTGATTGGACACGACTCTAATTAGATGATTTATGTTGTTGGAAGTTACGAGAAGGGAAATGTGTGGTCATAAAATAAAGCCCACAGTTTCCCCAGTGAACTGTTGAGACACTTTTTAACTACCTCTACACCTACTTTTAATGGTTCCTGGGAAAATAATAACCATAAACTGGATGAAAGTGCTCTCACCACACCAAACTCTACGGATTTAAAGGCTGAAACACGTCCAAACAATTAATAAATATATATATATATATATATATATATAAATGTTCTCCATTAATCTTTTGTTCACTCACTAAGTTTCCAGCTACAGTTCCAGCAGGACGAGAACATTTAACTGGACTACTGTCCTTGTCCCAGTCTACAAGCACAGGAGGGGAATCCATTTATTGACCCAAGAATGTCAGACTCGTCTACGATAGGTGGAGATATGTTCTCACAAATTTTTCATATATTTTTCTATGAAAAGCTGCAATTATGTGACAAAAAATCAGACTTGTGTTCAGATCCATGTGAACTTTGAGTGATAATACCTTAATAATGTTAAGGTACATTCTCACCATGTTTCTTTTCCTATACCTAATCATAGTACCTTTTATTGCCTAAACCTAGGCAATAAAAGGCTTTACGTTAATCACATGATGTACATTAAGGACATAACGTCATTCATAGGGCACAAAAAAGTAGCATATCATATGACCTGTTGTGCATGCATATTTCGTGCGATATCATACGAACAATCATAGCAGTCACCCGCACAATGTCATCAGACTCACTTTCTTGTTTCTGGTTATAAAGACATAGACATGTGCGACATGAACGTCTCACATTTACCAACAAAAAATACTGCTAAACATCGCACAAGGCCATTCTCGGATGTTCTACATGGAGGCAGATGTAAACTGTTTTGATTCAACAAGAACTTTCTAACAGGAAACACCGCAGCAGAACGGCTGAAACACGTCGACAACAAACGAGACAAGTCGTTGTGTCAGAGGCTGTTAAATGCAGATCTGAAATTCATGTGCGTTAGATTACATATGCAGTGGTGATGTTAGTGTGGTACAAATTACAAACTGAGAACAGTGAAGTTTTATCCTCACTGGAACAAGTCAAAAAATTGTCACTATTTTTGCATTTTCATTGCAAATAAAGGTCTAAGCACGTTGCAACATGCATCACAATTTTTAGAGAAGCTGATGTGAAATCCTGGAGAGACTCGTAGAGAACCGTTCATCTCAAAACACATTAGCTAACGTTATGCTATGGACGTCAGGTGTCTGAAATAGGGCTGCAACTAAGGATATCTTTAACATTGATTAATCTGCTAATATTTTCACAATTAATCATTTAGTCTATTAAAAAAAAAAGTGAAGAATGTGAATCACAATTTTGCCAAAGTGACGTCTTCTTCTGTCCAACCAACAGTCGTAAACCCAAAGACTCTTCATTTACTGTCATAAATGCAAAGCAAATTGTCACACTGAAGAAGTTGGGACGAGGAACTGTTGGACATTTTTGCTTTTAAAATGACTAAAATGATTTATGTGAATGTGAATGTCAAAACATTTAGGAATTTCTGTTCTTACGATCAACTTATCAATTAGTCATGCACTTCCTTCTGCAGAGCGGTGATGTATAAACAAACAAAATAGCAACCACACGAACGTTTGTCTGGACTGACGACGAGGTGGAGTTGCTGCAGTAAATCTACACTTTGCTGGGGAAGCATTGATGAATTCAACAGGGTGAGCAGCACAATCAGAGCTCGGGACTCCACCATTGTTGTTGTGAGGTCGCACATCCAACTTAAGTTTACCGTTTTCGGTTGAAATCTTTGTCGGATAAACAGGACCTTAATTTTTGGTGGACATTCATGACAGTCTTGTTGTGAACGGTTTGAAAGTGCATGTTTCGTGTTTTCGTTTTTTCTTTTCTTCTCGATGTGTGAAGACCATCATAGAGGATTCATCAAACCATTAGTCAAGTGTCTCTGTGTGTAAATCAGCAGGAAGACGATCACTCTGAATCTTCCTGAATCAGCTTCATGTTTGATCTGCTCACAGTTCAGTGTTGAGTCTATTTCTGGTCTTCTGTTGCTTCTATTTTATGTCTTTCTGCTCTTTTCTAATCTGCTCTACATCTATTCTCTTCTGTTTGGTTCCAGCAGCTGAGCTCCGACACACACACACACACACACACACACACACACACACACACACACACACACACACACCGTAGCTAACTGAAGATGAAAGCGGAGCCTCCTCCACATGTAGGACAGCAGCATCTCTCTCTTGCAGCTACAGTACATACTGTATATACACATATATATAATACTATAGACTACACACTGTGGTCTGTTATATCGTGTATAAATAGCTCCTGTTACTGAGCGACAATTGTTTAAACAAGGTCACACTTTCAGTGGTGGAGACAGAAGTCAGACGCTGCAGCTAAGGTACAAATACAGCCTTGTGTAAACGCTCTGGAACAAGTAAAGGTCTATTGTCATGAAAGTGTAGTTCAAGGATTAAAAGTATAAAAAGCTCCTAAATCGGTCGAGTTGTGGGTAAAATCACAGTATTTTGTAACTCATTTTTGAAATGTGCTTTATATTCTTTGTTTTAATGGGTTACATCTAACATGGGTTTAGATTTTCTGACGTTACGTGCTGCCTACAGGTTCATCCAACCCCCTGATGTGGTCTCGTTCCTCTACGTCCGATACATTGATCACTTCCTGCTCTCCATCTGAATTTCGTGGGTCATAACAGTCAAGTGACTGCAAACAAGCTAACGGGTCAAGAACCAGATGTGCTGCATTCAGTGTTTTTAGCCAAACGTTGAATGAATAAATAAAGATCAATAATGAATACACAGAATTTTGGGCTGTCAGAGAAAAAACAATCAGTGTTGAATTTCTAACTTCAATACCTTGAAGAATAGTGATGTTAGATATGTTTGATATCACAAGGAAAACTGAGACTGAGAGCAAAAAGATTTATCCATCCATTTTCAACTGCTTAGCCGAGGCTGGGCTGCGAGGGCAGCGGGCCAGACGTCCCTCCTGGAGGACCCCGAGGTGTTCCCAGGCCAGATGAGATATATAATCCCTCCAGTGTGTTCTGGGTCTGCCCCGGGCCTCCTACCAGTGGGACGTGCCTCTACGTTTCTCTTCCTAAACCGAACCTCCGTAACTTTACGGCGATTACATAACTGTAAGTCAAGGATGTAACGACATTTGTTGGGTGCAAATTTGTAGGATATCCAGTTTAAACCAGAGCGCACTCTGGTTTAAACTGGGAGCGCTGTCTGAATGTAGCGTTGGGTTATCCAGAGCAGCGCACTCTCAGAGTGGCAGAGCGCACTCTGGACACTCTGTCTGTGGAGACGGAGCAGCAGAGAGTGAATGTGTGATTAACTTAACCGTTGGTTCATTCATGTAGAAATATAACGCTGCGTTTCTTCCACCAACAGGGCTCTCATTTTAGTGTAGAGCGTCAGACTGAATTTACCAACGCACCATGTCAGGTCACTCACTCTCCGGGACCGCCAGTGTTACTTGAATAAGTAAACACTGAGCAACGGGACCAGACTGGCCGACCCGTATGCTCTCACTCAGTGGATGGATGATGTCACAGGAAGCCAATCTTACAAAGGAGGACCACACTTGTTTGTTTTGCTATGGAAGCTAACGTTAGCTAATGTGCTAAAAAGTTAGCGTTGCAGAGAAATCCAATATTCCTCTTAATCCCTCCCCAGTTTCTGATGAGGTGGACATGATAACCCTTAATACACATAACCTTATTCATCCCTACAACAGGAAATACTTTTTCCCTAACCTGATATGAAGTGTGCGCTGCACATGTGAGCATTTTTGATGATGGCCTCCGTCCAGTCCTTTGGTCTGATCACATTTAACCATAGCTGTCTTTGTTTTTGTTGACGGGCAGTGGCGGCTGGTTTTGAGCCATGACTCCTTCTATTCTGGCTCCAATAACACAACAAGACGTGCTCCCCCAGCCTCTATACTCTTTGTGTCTGTGGCATAGCACAATGAGGAAATACAATCTGCAGCTCGAGCAACAGCCCGAGAGCGAGTGAAAATCTGCTGGATGATGCGTTTCGCTGGCAAATGAGCAGGAAGATCTGTCCGCTCTCAAGATGCCTCCAAGTTCATCACAGTTCATTTACACACACTGTCCACATTATCATGACACAGAGCCGGTCGAACACTTCAACCTGCAGGTCTGGTGGTCGAGCTCCAGAGGAAGCTGAATGTGGAGGCCAGAGTCATAAAGAGAAAACACTTCCACCTCAGCAGACAGCTGGTGTTTCACAGCCACGAGCTGAAATGTGTTTTTACTTGTATATTTAATATCCACTGAGAGTTAGTGTGACACAGCGATGATCCATTTTTAATTATCAGATTTTAATTAACAGGACAAACAAGTGTAAGTGTAAAAACTGTGAAAAAACCCTCACACTAAAAAAACAGCAGCTAAAAAAAGAAATTACAAAAACTGCAGCGTAAAGAACGTCTTAAAATACACCACATTTATATGTGTGAGGAATCAGAGTTCCATTTAACACGACTTTATACGCCTACTGCTCCACATCTGAATCTAATATTCATTTATTTACTACATATATATCAGAAAATTTAAGTTTCTTTGTAGATTCAGATCATAAATACAAAATATAAACTAATAAATGATGATGTATTATCACAGATGAATCCACCCAGCTGTATATAAAGTAATTAAAATGAGCTCTGTCTTCACCAGCTGCAACATTAAAGTGATGAACACATTAATGCATCAATAAATATAATTCAGTAACATAATATATATTATTCTGAAACGGACCAATCTGCATGACGAGTACTTTGTCTTGTGATGCTAATATTTCTACACTTTAACTTGAGTAAGACTCTGAATGCATGACTTTTACTTGCTACTTTTCCTGCCCCGCCCACACCTCTTTGTTTCCTGTCCCACCTGCGTCTGACGATCACAGATCACACATTAAACGTTTCCCATCTCTGAACAGCAGCTTCATATAAAAAGGCCCGTGTGGAGTAAATGAGTGCAGATGAAAGACTGCTGCTGTGTGATGATGAAATGAAGCTCACATGTCTGACCGGAGGGAACACGGAGACAATCAGTTATTGGATTTATTTGGACTGGAACTAACACTTTTTCACTAACTAACACTTAATTATCTCCTGCAGGAAGCCTGAAGGGACCGAACGTCATACAGTCGTGTGTGTTCATTCATGTATCTGTCTGTCTGTCTGTCCAGAGCTAATCTTGCATACGACTCAAACGTCCAGTGATCTCCCCAAATCTGTTTAACTCATCCCAGTGCATGTGCGTGATCTCTCTCTGTCTCATAGTTTAGATGAGTAAATTTCACCCGCAGTTGGTCGGACAGTCGTGGACGGTCGTCCCACACTGCAAACTGTTTCCAGGAAGTTACAATATGTGACTAATATTTCACATTAAACTACATTATTCAAACACCCAAATTCAGAGTTTTATTGTGACTCCATTTGCCTTTGTAGATTTTAGTAAAGTAGTTTTAACATCACACTAAATCAAACTGCAGCTAAGCCTCCTCTTGAACCAGCCTGATGGGACAGAACATGGAAAATATTAATATCTAGATGCAACAGGAATCTGCCTCTGTTTTACAAACAGCTGTCTGACCTTCAACGTCAGAGGTCACCTGAACCAAAGCACACAGCGCTGCTCAGTTGGAGCCTCACAAGCAGAAATACTGACTGTTAAAGAGTCACAAATAACAACAAGTGTTAGAGGAGGAGAATCTTTCAGTTGTGACGTTCATGCGACAGCTGAAATGATCGGTTACTTTACAAATGTTTAAAATCTAAAAACATTAGATCGGATTATACAGCATGCTTCATCGTTCTAGTTAAAGGAGCTCATTGTCTACAAAAAAAATACAAACTAGTAAAGTGCCCTCAGAGGAGTTGAGATATCCACCAGGCAGCCGCTGAGCTGATCTCGTAACTCCAGCACAATACACACACACCTCGTCTGACTGAAACAGCCACAAATCCTTCATCCATGTTGTTCATAACTGGACTTTAAACAGCCTGCAGACGACAAATGACCAAATCAACAAAATCTGCAGGTCTACAAAATCAGACAAGCCGACCACTTTGCCTCTGAAAGACTCCCAGTGTGGTATGACAGCCGCAGCTGCACCCGGTGGATTTGTCCCTCCTGGCTCCCTTACAGCCAACATGGTGGTGAAGATAACACAATCATTCATCTCATATTGTGTCTAACTTTAGTGGATCATATCTGGATGGAATTAATCTGCAGATGCTCCGGCTCAAAATGAGACCAAACTTTTCTACACGTCAGTTGTCGAGCCACGACGACGGCCAAACGAGTCCTGCAGCAGACGATATACGATACGATACGATACGATATACTTTATTGTCCCCATGGGGAAAACGACAGTGTTTATTTTGTTTTTAATATGTTTTTAATATGTAAGGTATGTTGCTTTTACCTACGATGATTTCTGCAAAACTTGTGGCCCAACCGGCCGGTGATGGTACAAAACAGTCAATAAAACAGGTTTTTCAACTATAATGAATCACCGTGTCCACCAGCAAGCAAACAGTCATGAATGTGTACACGAAATATTAGGCTGATTGATCCAGTAGTTTGTGAGATCAGTTCATCTGCCACACAACATCACAGATGTTATCGGAACGTTCATTTTGGAGCTATTTTTGAACAATACTGGGATCCAAACATCCAAACAATAACCATTAAAGGTCTCAGTGTTTGCTGGGAGTTTTTTTACGAAAGCAACAATAAAGACAGTGTTTATTTTGTTTTTAATGAGTAGTGGTAAATATTTTGGTTCAAAACAAAATGTGGTTACAATTTAGGTTGAACATGATGATTGCTGACTCTTCACGGGCCCCTCAGAGGCTGGACCCCGAGAGCTTTCCCCTTGTTTCCCTTCTGATACTACTAGACCAATCAGCCTAATAGTTTGTGTGCAAATTTACAACTATATGCTCAGGAGCTCTGACAGCCGCAGTGAATCACAATATTTGAAAAACCTGTTTTAGTGACTGTACTGCTACTTTGTACTTTCACTGTAGGGTTGCATGATCATATCGGCACGTCATCGGTATCGGCCGATATTGGTTTTGAAATGAACTCTAGAATCGGCTGACATGCTTTTTCTTATTTTGTACAATGAATGAATATTACATTCACTGAAAAGTATTTCATGTCTCCATCTGCTGGTGCTGTCACGAGTATGTACGTATAACATGATGTTAATTCCACTACAGCAGAGACTTTATGACGTCTAAAATTAGGTGGGAAAAATGGGTATATATTGATATCTGTATTGGCTATCAGTCGAATTAGTTTTTTACATATCGGCTATTGGATATTGGCAAAAAATCCAATATCGTGCATCACTTTTTTACTCCTTTCCATGTCCACAAAGCCCTGGTAGAGCTCGGTGCAATTAAACGATTAAAAAAGGGGCAGATAAATATCAACTACAAACATTAATAAACACAAACAATTAGAGGGACATAATCAATCCTACTGTAGCCTGATAAAATATGTATAGTGCAATAAAAGTACTGAGCTCGTGCTCCATCTCCAGTCAGTGCACACTGAGGGTTTGAGGGGACAGAGCAATAAATATGATAAAAAGTGAAAATGTCATCAACACATTAATGTACCAATAATTATAATCCAATAATATATATTATTCTGAGATGGGCCACTCTGCATGATGTGTACTCCTACTGTCGGTCCTTCAAGAACATTTTAATGCTGATACTTCTGAAATAAGATTCTGAATCTAGGACTTTTACTTGGTTTTACTGCTGAACTTCTTCCACCTCTGGTACAGCAGTATTTTTACTGTGTGCTGCTTCTGCCTCAGGGTCAGGATACTTCGCTCACGACGCTTTACAGTGCTTCAGAAGGAAAAAACAAACACCTGAAGCTTCAGACTTCCACACACACACACACACACACACACACACACACACACACACACACACACACACACACACACACACACAGGCACAGTTTGGTGTGTGTGCCCTGGTTTCTCTGCTGTAAATACACACCATGAATATTACATTCATTAAAAGAAGATCCAGAGCTCTCTGTGTCTGCAGCAACCTGCAGCCATCGACTGAATGAATCCATCAGGAGATCATTTTCCAAGCCACACACACACACACTTAAACACACACACATGCACGCTCAGACACACACACGCACACACACAGCTGGCTGTGCTCATAAACAACCAGCTCTCTCTCTTCTCAATGTCAGCAGTTTACACCAAATGCCGCTCGACCACACACACACACACATGTATGTTCCACATGCGAACATGCTAAGCCCTCCATCACACGCACACACACACACACACACACACTCATGCGCACACTCTCTGTCTCTCCCAGTCTGTCTCTGTGTGTCTCTACCTTTGTTCACCCTGCGCAGGATCTGGCAGCGACATTTAAACGACACGGCGATCATGGTGAAGCCGAGCCGAGCGTCGCCTCCCCCCCCAGCGCCATGCAGATGCAGCCGCCACAAACTACACCTCCTCTCACTCCTCCTTCCTCCTCCTCCTCCTCCTCCTCTTCCTCAGTGAGCGACCGTGTGACGGACGACCTCCTTCAAACAGAAACCATCATGGAGACGCTTCCTGAGGCTCGGCTGACGAGGGACAGAGGGAGGGAGAGGAGAGGAGAGGAAGAGCGCTGCAGATGTGAAGCTCCTCCATGAAATGAGGCAGCGGAGGAGGGAGGGAGGAGGGGAGGAGGCAGAGTCTGCGCAGATGGGAGGATGAAGAGGAGGAGGAGGAGGGGGTGATGGAGAGGCAGAGGGAGGAGGGAGGCTGCTGGTTTGTAATGTGTTTCTGTGCAGCTGGATGGATGGAGGGATGAAGGAAAGGAAGTGGAGATAAATGAAAGGATGATGCAATGAATGAGATGAAAGGATGAATGTAAAGAATTCATGACAAAAAAGAAGAGAGGAATCAGCCAGAAGGGAAGGAGGAAAGAGGAGAGGAAAGAAATCTGACGGGAAGAGGGAAGGAGGAAATGAAAGGGGAAAAAGCAAAGGAAGAAAGGAAAGAAGGAAATTTAACAAAAGGGAGGGAGAAGGAAAAATAAAATGAAGGAAGGAAAAGAAATAAATCTGAAAGAAAGATGGAAGGATGAATGTAGGAAAGAAATATCAAAAGAAGAAATAGAGGAAATATCAAGGAAGAAAAGAAATACAAAAAGAAATGAATGGAGACAGAAGGAAGAGCAAAGGAAGGGTGGACAGAAGAAAGGATAGTAGAAAATAAAAAGGAAGAGAGAAAGATGGAGAGAATGAAGGGAAGAGACAAAGGAAGGAAGGAAGGAAGGAAGGACAAAAGAAAATTAAAAATAAAAAGGGAAAGATGGAGGGAATGAAGGGAAGAGGGAAAGAGAGAAAGGAAGGAAGGATGGAAAGAGAAATAGAAGAAAGTTCAAAAGGAAGATGGGAAAGATGGAGGGATGGAAGAGAAAAGTCAAAGGGAGGAAGGAAACAAAAGGATGGAGAGCAAAGGATGAAATTTTTTTAAAGAAAGGGGGAAAGGATGAAGAGAAGATGTGTTTGAGGAAGGAAGGAAAGAAGACAGAAAGGGATGGAGGGACAGAGTAAATGAAGGATGGAAGCAAAAGGAGGAAAGAAGAAGGGATGAAAGAATGGAGGAAGAGAGTAAATAAAGAAAGGACAGAAGCAAAGGAAGGAAAAAAGAGAGAGAGAGGAAAGAACATAATAAAAAAAGGATGGAGGGAGTAGATTTAGGACAGAAGGAGCAATGGAAGGAAAGAGGAAAGAAAGGAAACATACAAATGGGGGGAGGAAGGGGGTGAATAATGGAGGGAAGCAAAGGGAGGAAAGAGAATGATGGAGGGAAGACTTAAATAAACGTTGGAAGGAAAGAAAGAAAGAAAATAAGGAAGAAAAGGAGGGGGCAAAGGAGAGATGGAGGAAAAGAGTCAAGGAAGGAAAGAGAAATAAAAGAGAAGGAAAATAAAGGAAAGAGGCGAAGGAAGGAAGAAAGGAAGGAAGGATGATAGATGTAACGAAAACTAAACTATAAATCTGTGTTCCCCCCGTCCGAGCTGAGGTAACCCTGATGACATCACTATGACATCATCAGGGTTATTTATCTCGACGCAGAAGACTACAAACATGACGTAACATCTGAAACATGGCAGTAGCTTCATGACCATTAGCCCACAGCGTCATTAACAGGCGCGACGACGCTTA
Organism: Epinephelus awoara; assembly: GCA_035609425.1. Classification (NCBI taxonomy): domain Eukaryota; kingdom Metazoa; phylum Chordata; class Actinopteri; order Perciformes; family Serranidae; genus Epinephelus; species Epinephelus awoara. Next base: position 2,252,367 of record CM069316.1, on the reverse strand, counting down.
AAGCACGTTGGACGATTCTGATTTTAAAGCCGATAACGTGCCGATATGATCGTGCATCCCCGGAGTAAAAGTATTACGTAGTAGAAAATAAAAATACTAGTGAAATATCTCAAAATCACACGTAGCTTTTGGTGTTGGAGGAAGTAATTCTCAGTCTTTCCTCAACGAAAACTAGAAGCACTTACTCATTTCCACATTTAACGTTTTTTAGGGTTAAAACCTCAGCGTTATCTGCTGCAAAATGTACGACGTGGAAAAAGTGAACATCATACAGAAAGTCCTCAGAGTGTTATTATTATTACATAAATCATCCCCTTCAGACGTAAACCTGGAGAGGATCATGTGTTTGGTTGTATTTAAGTTGTGTATCTGTCTGTAGCTGATCTTCAAACTACTGGACCAATCAGCCTAATATGTTGTGCACACATTTATGACCGTTCACTCAAAGGCCTCTCAAGGTTGCACTGATTCATAATAATTGGAAAAACCTTTTTACTGACTGTTTTATGGAGAATAACTTTCTTTGATAACCATAGTGCGACTGGTTTCTAACAAACGTTATAGAGAGTGATAAAAAGAATAAGTGTGTTCTCTCACAGAGTCCTGCTGTGTCACAGTGAGCCTGACGGGGCTGTAGTTCACTGATAGTTGCTGCTGGATGTGTGACGACTTTATTTCCTGACAGAGTCTGAACCAGTGAGAGAACAGCTGATCTCTCATCTGTGCTGTCATTGGCTGGGACTGGAGGAGGGGGCGTGTCCTCGTCCAGCAGGTAGTGAAGTGGTCAGATAAGTGGGTCAGTGTCCCAGCAGCAGATTACATGGGATTACTGTGTGTGTGTGCGTGTGTGTGTGTGTGTGTGTGTGTGCGTGTGTGTGTGTGTGTGTGTGTGTGTGTGTGTGTGTGTGTGTGTGTGTGTGTGTGGTAACGGTATTAACACTGATGTTACCATAACTGCAGCAGAATGCAGGTCAACCTTCTGCACTCATATTAAACACAGCTCTGTGTGTGTGTGTGTGTGTGTGTGTGTGTGTGTGAGCACACTGACATGATGAAATGTGTAATTATATAACTGAGTTTTGGTTCAGAGGTGTTCTGACCTGTGCTGCCCCCTGCTGCTCACACAGGTTATCAGCTGCGCTCTGAGCCCATCACGCCCCCTGCTGGAGACAACGTGGCAGCACAGCAGGACGACAGCAGAGCAGCACTCTCTCTTTATCTGTGTGTTTAAATGTGTGTGTGCTGCTGTATTTATTTTTAGCTGCAGTTACGTCACCTCTCTGTTGAAGTACAGAAGAAAAGCAGGTTTCAGGGCAGATGTGAAGGCTCAGGATTTACCTCTGTGAATGAAACTGATTTACTGACCTGGAGTTTCTGGAACTTTATCAACTAACCACCACGACTACTGTTAATACTACTTTTGGCACTGCTACTAGTAGTAGTACTACTACTACTACTACTACGACTAATACTCCTGCTACTGTTAACACTACTACTAGTACTACAAAAACAACAAAACTAAAACTACCTTTAAACGAAAAACCTGACAGACAACGACAGCTACTGGCACAACAAATAATAGAACTCCTGCTGCTACTGGTGCAATCACCACTACATCAGAACCAGCTAAAGGCAGTGAGAACCAGAGGAACCAGAACCACCTAAAACCAGCTTTAACCCCAAAATCAGACCCAGCCAAACCTTGTCAAAACCATGTAGAGCCAGGGAATCAAAACCAGCCTGAACAAGAAGAACAGAATCAGCACAAACCCTGTAGAACCACAACCACAACCTGCTAAAACCAGCTGGAACCCTAGAAATCAGAACCAGCCAACACCATACAGAACCTCAGAAAAGAAAGAACCAGTCTTCACAAGGAAATCAGAACCGGCCATAAACATGCAGAATCACATAAATAAGAACCACTCAAAGCCAAGTAGAGCCAGGAAGTCAGAACCAGCCTACACAAGGAAATCAGAACCAGCACAAACCATGCAGAACAACATAAATCAGAACCAGCCAAAACCAGGTGGAACCAGGAACAAGAACCAGTGTTCCACAGCAGGTGTTTACAGGTGTCTCAGTTTATATGAATATTCTAATTAAGAGTAATTAAATTACAATATTACATTTACAGCCAGGAAATAAAAGTAACCTGCAGTAAAGTCCTTCCATGTGTGCTGTTAACACCAGCAGCACTAAATACTTGTAATATAATCTAAATACAATCTAAATACTTGTAATATAATCTAAATACTTGTAATATAATCTAAATACAATCTAAATACTTGTAATATAATCTAAATACAATCTAAATACTTGTAATATAATCTAAATACTTGAAATATAATCTAAGTACTTGTAATATAATCTAAATACTTGTAATATAATCTAAATACTTGAAATATAATCTAAGTACTTGAAATATAATCTAAATACTTGTAATGTAATCTAAACACTTGTAACGTAATCCAAGTACTTGTAATATAATCTAAGTACTTGTAATATAATCTAAGTACTTGAAATATAATCTAAGTACTTGTAACATAATCTAAGTACTTGTAACATAATCTAAGTACTTGAAATATAATCTAAGTACTTGAAATATAATCTAAGTACTTGTAATATAATCTAAGTACTTGAAATATAATCTAAGTACTTGTAAAATAATCTAAATACTTGAAATATAATCTAAGTACTTGAAATATAATCTAAGTACTTGTAATGTAATCTAAATACTTGTAATATAATCTAAATACTTGTAATATAATCTAAGTACTTGTAATATAATCTAAATACTTGAAATATAATCTAAGTACTTGTAATATAATCAAAGTACTTGTAATATAATCTAAATACTTGAAATATAATCTAAGTACTTGCAATATAATCTAAATACTTGAAATATAATCTAAGTACTTGAAATATAATCTAAATACTTGTAATGTAATCTAAATACTTGTAACATAATCTAAATACTTGTAATATAATCTAAATACTTGTAATGTAATCTAAATACTTGTAACATAATCTAAATACTTGTAATATAATCTAAATACTTGTAATGTAATCTAAATACTTGTAACATAATCTAAATACTTGTAATATAATCTAAATACTTGAAACATAATCTAAGTACTTGTAACATAATCTAAGTACTTGTAATATAATCTAAGTACTTGAAATATAATCTAAATACTTGTAATGTAATCTAAATACTTGTAACATAATCTAAATACTTGTAATATAATCTAAATACTTGAAATATAATCTAAGTACTTGTAATGTAATCTAAGTACTTGTAATATAATCTAAATACTTGTAATATAATCTAAGTACTTGTAACATAATCTAAGTACTTGTAACATAATCTAAGTACTTGTAATATAATCTAAATACTTGAAATATAATCTAAGTACTTGTAACATAATCTAAGTACTTGTAATATAATCTAAATACTTGAAACATAATCTAAGTACTTGTAACATAATCTAAGTACTTGTAATATAATCTAAGTACTTGTAACATAATCTAAGTACTTGTAACATAATCTAAGTACTTGTAATATAATCTAAGTACTTGTAACATAATCTAAATACGTGTAATATAATCTAAATACTTGTAATATAATTTAAGTACTTGTAATATAATCTAAGTACTTGTACTGATCACTGGTCGTACTTTTAGTGCGCGGCTGCTTCCTGTTTACAGTCGCACAGGTCTGACACTCGTCCCTGTGTGCACATCAGAGGTAATAATACTGTATAATGAGCTGATGAAGCCCGTCCTACTGCCGTCACATCAACCAGCCCCCCCCCCCCCCCCCCAAACACACACACACACACACACACATACACACACACATACACACACAACGGCTGCAGCTGTTACCATGGAAACAAGCTGATGAATAATTGAGGGGAAGAGAGCGACCCTGCACCGTACAAAGAGTGATTTTGAGAGATGAAAGAAGTGTTCTCACACACACACGCACACACACACACACACACACACACACACACACACACACACACATACTAATGCAAACAAACAAACACACACACACACACACACACACACATTACAGGTTATCATCACAGCCTCCAGCATTTCAAAATAACCAAATCAGAGTATAACACTGACAGTGTGTGTGTGCATGTCAACACCCACCGCCCAAAGTTAAACACGTGGGTTTGAGTCACCGTGACATCTCCTTATGTAAGAGCACACACACACACACACACACACACACACACACACACACACACACACACACAGAGTGATGGTGATAATAACAGTGTTCCAGAGAAGAAGAAGAGGACGGATGTGTAAACCTTTAATTAGTGCTAACAGTCACAGTCAGACTGTCAGGTTCACGTGTGTGTGAGGAGCAGATGGGACGAACACACAGATCTGTCATCAACACACCACGAACGCTTCAGATCATCAGCTGGACTCAGACTCAGCTGTTAGTTAGGTTTAACTATTTTCTCTGACTCTGCTGTTCTTGTTGAACTATTTACTCTGACTCAGACTCAGCTGTTCGCTTAGTTTAACTCTACTCGGACACAGACTCTGCTGTTCTTCATGTTTAAACTTTACTTAGACTGAACTGTTAGTGAGGTTTAACTATTCAGTCAGGGCCACTTCTTTCAAAAAACAAACAAACTTAATTTCCATTTGCAGTATTATATTTGGTGGTATGTTCCTTATGTTTGGGGGCCTCCCTGCCCTTCCACACGCATATAAGAAACCTGAGGCAGAGAGAGCAAACCTTTCTGCCCTTCCTCTCACCTTTGTGGAGAGCCTTAAGGTAGAGAGAGCGCACCTCTTCGCCCTTGCACGTGCATACAAGGAAAGCTTGAGACAGAGAGAGCACACCTCGCTGCCCCTCCATGCGCCTACGTGGAAAGCCTAAGGCCGTGAGAGCAGCAGCAAAGACCCCCGGGAGCAGAACCGAGCAGCATCAATGACAAACATTTATTTTTAAATCTAGTAACTTTCTTCTTCTCATTGTGTTCACACTGCATGATAAATGATCCCCTTGTTTTCTGCTTCAGCTTTCTCAGAGACAGTGTGACGCTCTCTGAACATTATGTGTTTTACATCCCTGTTTTTGACATATTAAGCAAAAGATTCCACAGTTTTATCATGTCACATTTTTGCCCTATTAACTAAGGGATCCAACATGAATCACCCTGAGCAGCCAAAGCTACTTAACATTATTTGAATCCTCATACCCCTGAGGCATCGTTTAATATACAAATACTACTAGTACGAGTACCACTGGCGAGCAAGCAGGGCAGAAAACAAGCTTCCTCAGAGTCTCTCTGTCTCTGCAGCACTTTAAGTTTCCTCCATCAGCAGGTTGAATTCTTGGTTCAGGAGGAATTAGCAGGAAAAAAGGAAGCAGTTGTTCTTTAATTTAGGAGAACTAATTAAACATCATATCCAAATAATGAGGGAAAGTGCTCTGAATCCCGAGACGCCTGCAGATTAATTAAGGTGAACTTGTGCAGATTTGTGCTCCACTTTTTCCCTCTGTGGTTGTGCTCAGTGCAGAAGAAGAAGAGGAAGAAGAAGAAGAAGAACACCGCCTCCAGACCAACACAATCCCGGCTCACGGCAGAGTGGGAAACGTGGGACTGAAGAGTCTCACACGTTCACACATGGTGACTATTAAAGGAACAGGTAGGTGTTGACGGCGCCGAGAGCACGAGGAAGTAAAGATGCTTTTGACATATTTTCTGATCCAAACAGAATCAGAACAAAAATTTGAGTAATGAAAAAACAAATTGTTAAATGAGACAGCCGACCCCCCCCCCCCTTCCCCCTCAGCTGCCTCTTTAATCTCCATCATGTTGAACACAGGACCAGTTATGCTAATGAAGTCCTTATTTAAAGCATTAATTAGCGGATTTTTCTAAGTCAACAAGCTTCACATAACACATGGCTGCTGCGAAGCGCTCCGGTCTGAACTCTGTGCAACAGTCAACATCGTCTCACCTCATTCATGTGCAAATTTATGCATCATAATGTTTCAACATGTAATGAGATCAGCCAGCGTGCACAGAGAGGGGAGAGAGGCAGCTGTCTGCTGCGACCAGGAGGGAGAGGCGACGAACAGGTGAGACACAGTGACATCACGGATGGAGGCGGGGCCACAGGCTTCACAGTGACACCTCAAACCCATGACCTGTCACTGGGGTTAAAAATACACATTTTATGTTCTGAACTGGAACTGTTGAATCTAAACTCATCAGTAACATCCTGGGAGGACATGTACGCATTAGTATTTCTGAAAACAAGTGGCTATGAATAATGTGTCTAAATTAAACTGAAAAACAAAATAACTGAGTGACTGTTAAGAGCATGACAAACAGATGACGCAGGCGTGGATGCTTCCAGCTGCCTCTGTGTCAGCTCCGCTAACTTGCTGCTAAATTTAGCTTCTTGTGTCTATTTTGCGAGTGTTGGTGGTGCGCGCTGCGGTTGTTGTTGGACGGTGGTGGCGTGAGACTGCGAGTCAGTCATCAGGACGAGGAAATCAACTCATCAGTCTGTAAACTTGTGTTGGATACAGTGTTCTCTGTCTTAAGTCCTACACTGTGTGATGTTTGGATGGCCCAGGTGAAAAATAATCAACGTGACGGAAACGTGGTGTTATCTTTGGTCGTGGCTCTAAAACAGTGGTCCTTCGTTGCACAGTCAGAGAGGTTCAAGGATGGCCGGGATAAAATTCTGACAGTGACCATCTCACAAGCACTTTTTAGACAGGAGTTGTGCAAATTTGCAGGAAAGCCCAATCAGTGCTTTTTCAGCATTGGCAGTATAACAACAAAACCGGGGAGTGCAGCAAAATGCCGCCTACCTACTTTTGTTTATACAGAATGTGCCTTTTTCGGGGCAATGGGGGGCGTGAGCAAGTAACAAAACACACACACACACACACACACACACACCGCAGTATAGAGTGCCCACAGAGCTTAAGGTTACTTTTGGGACATTTTAATAACGTATATATATATATTTTTTTTTTTTTAAATTTATCAACATTTTTTTAATTAATTTCATTTCTTTTTTAAAAAATGTTACTAATGTGCTTCACAGTTGGAGAAGTAATGCATTCTTGTGCACTCAGTATGTGAAGCTGTTACATCGTACGTCAAAGCCTCGGTAGTTGCTGTCATCGCAGTCTGCAGACATGAAACTTGATGTCATACCCGAGGTTATTAGATCCATGTCGCACAGTGTAGCTGCACGAAACTTAAAGGATGACCGGAGCCGGTGTCCCATGTGCAAAGGCAATGTTGCCTCAGCAGCAGTGGGTTCGATTCCAGCCTGTGCTGCATATTATTCCTTCTCTCACACAGGGCAGCTGTGCCTCAGAGGCAGAACAGGTCATCCACCAATCAGAAGATCAGTGGTTCAATCTTCAGCTCCTCCAGTCTGCATGTCGAAGTATCCTTGGCTGGTGTTCCATCAATCACCAGCTCTGGTTTGGTTGAAATTAACCCTTAACTCACCCAGTTAGATGTGAAAATATGCTGCCTCTACACATGCTAACATTATGTATCCTGTGTCATCTCTGTAAATTAGATTTTATAAAACCTTCAGTGTAGTAATCTTTGATATGAACAGAGTTTCTGTAGATCGGCTGATTCTAAATTGCATCCTTGCATCGTGACCTCTGACAGGAGGTCATGTTTTCAGTTCTGTTTGTTTGTTTGTCAGCAGGATGGTGGAAAAACCTCCAGCCCAAATTTCCTGAAGCTTAGTGGAAGGGTGCAGCGTGAGCCGAGGTACAACGTTAATATTGCGAGATGGGATCTTGGGGTTGTTTGACTGTATTTATGTTACACTGCAAAATATTCCTGAAAATAAAATGCAAATCAGAGAGAATAACCTCTCTTTACCTCTGTCCCAATTTAAGACCTTTTTACCACCAGGCTGTTTGACAGCCGAACTATTTCCTATCTCTGCTTCACCAGACGTGACAGACAGGTGATGTCATTGTGGGTGATTTAGGTGCCACGTTTAATTGAGGAGGAACAATGTGTGGAATAAAGAAGAGGATCTCTGGTTCTGCTGCATCAAGTTTAATCTGACGATGTCACAGGAGGCCGTAAAGAACTCTTATGTGTGATTAGCTGAGTGACAGAAAATTAACTGGCTGACAATTTTAATAATCTTAATTTTTTCATCTTAAATATGAGGATTTGCTGCTTTTCTCTGTGTACTCGAGTTCTGCAGGGATGGTCGGACGAAATAAGCAATTTGGAAACGACTGTGCAAAATTATATTTCAGACAAAATCTTAATTAAAGATGTTCGATGTGAGCGACAAACAACCAGGTTAAATAGGCCAAACCAGGCTAAAAAGAGAAACTGAAATCACACTGAGGACGGTATGAGGAGAGAGAGAGAGTGTGTGTGTGTGTGTCTTTGGGTTATCCAGTCAACCAGCCTTAAATTGCCTTCATATAGAATCACACGCTGTGCTTAACACACACACACACACACACACACACACACACACACACACACACACAAACACACACACACACACACACAACCTCACTGCTAGCTAGCTGGTAGCTGCAAGAAATGTCTCTTGGCAGCTCGGCCCCACAAAGAAAAGACAAAGGAATATCACAGTAACTTTTCACAAAGGAATAATACAGTTTTGTGTCAGTTATTAGCACCTGAACACACACACACACACACACACACACACACACACACACACACACACACACACACACACACACTCTTCCACAAAGATTCACAAAGGTGTTGGATTTACAATATTCGGGACCTTTCAGCAGCCAAACGTCTGCACAAATCTGGAGCGCGCTGCCGTTCAGCTCATTCAGAAACATCTGAGGCACCAAAGTGAATCCTTTATCGTCTGCTCGCAGCTCGCAGCGCTCACAAACACTTTAATCAGTGTAAACAGTTTAGCGGAAGGCAAGTTCAAGTCCTGTTGGAGATTTCTCTCTGTGGAGGGAGACAGATGGAGACGTGTCGGAGCTGTGAACCAGAGTTCACCCACAAAAAAAAAAAAAAAAGCTGAAAATATATTTCTGTATCTCATATTAGCTCAGGAGACATCTGAGATTCAGACAGAACAGAAAACAAGCAGCGGAGGAATTTATACATGTATAGATGTGAGGGATGTGTCGAAAATACAGATAAATACTTTAAGACTTAGCTGCAGGCTGAGGTAGGCGAGGGAAAATCAATACAGCATAGTATCACGATACTTTGCGTGACCATGTTGTGTCGATACACGAGCGCCAAGTGTCGGTCATTAATTTTTGCAAAAACACATTTTAATACAACTTTTGGTGCTAGAATAATAAAATCAGTTGCTTTTTCAGTCCACTAGATGGTGCTGATGTTTTGTTTCTCAAGCCCCTTTTACACTGCCAGATTTTCAGCGAATGTTGGGCTGTTTTGCCGGCAAGCTGCGAGCATTTAGACACACAGAGCCGGATTGGCGAGTTGATCCAAGGCGCCCAATTTTCCACCTCATAGGGTAGACATATTGGAGGAACCCTTTTAGTTTAAACAGACCGAGGCGGCCTTCCACAACGGGAGGGGCTGTTGATGACTTGTGGGAGGAGCTGTTGATGACTTGTGGGAGGGGCTGTTGATGACTTGTGGGAGGAGCTGTTGATGACTTGTGGGAGGGGCTGTTGATGACTTGTAGGAGGAGCTGTTGATGACTTGTGGGAGGGGCTGTTGATGACTTGTGGGAGGAGCTGTTGATGACTTGTAGGGGGAGCTGTTGATGACTTGTGGGAGGAGCTGTTGATGACTTGTAGGAGGAGCTGTTGATGACTTGTGGGAGGAGCTGTTGATGACTTGTAGGAGGAGCTGTTGATGACTTGTGGGAGGAGCTGTTGATGACTTGTGGGAGGAGCTGTTGATGACTTGTGGGAGGAGCTGTTGATGACTTGTAGGAGGAGCTGTTGATGACTTGTAGGAGGAGCTGTTGATGACTTGTGGGAGGAGCTGTTGATGACTTGTAGGAGGAGCTGTTGATGACTTGTGGGAGGAGCTGTTGATGACTTGTGGGAGGAGCTGTTGATGACTTGTAGGGGGAGCTGTTGATGACTTGTGGGAGGAGCTGTTGATGACTTGTAGGAGGAGCTGTTGATGACGCTGCACGTGCGAGCCACTGGCGGTGGATAAACAGGAAACAGCTGATAGCAGGAATTAGCGAGCAGCTAGTAGCAAGAGGGAAACACAAACCTGACAGACACTGTAAAGATGAGCAACTGGAGAGACAAGGAATTGCGCGCCCTCCTTGTCCTCGCAAACGAAGAGGCCATTAACCGTCAGATGACGGGGACGGTGAAGGACGGGCCGACTTACGGGAGAATCGCCGAAGGACTGACCAGCCGCGGCTTCTCTCCCACGTCACTGTTTACGTCACACGCTGAGCTACACGTTTTGTTACTTGCTCACGCCCCCCATTGCCCCGAAAAAGGCACCTTCTGTATAAACAAAAGTAGGCAGGCGGCATTTTGCTGCACTCCCTGATTTTGTTTTTAAACAAAGACTGATTGGGCTTTCCTGCAAATTTGCACACCTCCTGTCTAAAAAGGGCTACGGTCAGCAGCATTTAGCAGGAAGTTCATCAAAACAAAGATGGAGGCACAGAAATCATAAATGTGCCGTCAGTGTTTAAATCAAACATCTGGACTCATTTTGGATTTTCTAACACAGAAGGAAGACTTGGATATGACATATGTGATTTACAGCAGTGTCATGAGAATAAAATACTCTGGGAATACTACGACCATGAGGGCTCACCTCACGCCACCATCCAGAGATAGCATTAGCCGCTGACGGCCAAGCTAACACTAAAAATCAACACTGGACACACTGAGCTCGAGGAAACTACCATCAGCTGTGAGAGATCCATGAAAATAACACAGTCCATCACCTACTGCATGTGCAAAGATCTGCGTTCGCACAGCGCTGTTGAAAACGAAGGCTTTTGTTACACGCTAAACACACGTTGACCTGGAGACTGCTGTCTCAGGACACGTAAATCACAGCCGAGCAAACACTGCAGACCTCCTGTAACAGACAACACTTCTAATGTGTGTGTTGTCATTCAGTCAGCAGGATACCTGCATGTGAAGTGTTTGGCTCGGGTGCTTAATCTGTCCTTTCAGAGGGCGTTAAATCCACCCACAGTTCAGTCTGTCAGGTGTCTGCAGCTGGATGCAAAACTTTATCTTAGGAGGTAAAATTTATGTTGACGAAGTTTTCCTGCAGGGAAATAATTTGCAGTTGGAAGAAATGTGATAAATCACGATTTATCGTAATATATTGTATCGCAATATTCACCATATCGCAATAACTTCGTATTGTGACCTACGTATTGTGATAATATCGTATCACGAGGCCTCTGATCGTTCTACACATCCCAAGCCTTTGTTGCAGACCTAGCCGAGGCTTAGTTTCAATATTTTCAGATTATACCATATTATTAAAAGGAATCTATGCTGTTTGTGACCCGAGACTCTCTTTAGACTGTAAAATATAAAAAATAATGATGTGATATCATGATTGTTTCATTAGCGCAGAAGTGGAGTCTTGTTTCAGTGGCCAAGTCTAAAAGGCGGCACAAACAAGTCACAGGTACAAGACTCGACATGTTGAGGAGAGACCACAACTCCCACTGAGCAACAAACACCTAATCTGAGAGCCTTACATTGTGCTGTGGCTGATGACAGGGTGAAGTTAAAGGCTGAGCTCTGCAGAGCTCACTGGATAAACTCAGTTCATGTAGGTCATCAGAGTGGCTGTCATATTGCAGAGTTTTGTGTCTGATTGCATCAACAAACTCTGGATGGAGGATTTTCCACAGCAGGGGCAACAGGGGCTCATGGGTATTGTAGTGTTTACTGCTAGTTTACGTCGTACAAACATCTCTATAGTGTGCTTCAATTAACCTGGAGCGAGCTAACTGCCTTGTGGTTGGAAACAGATGATGTCATCACAACAGCCCTGGTTGTTTTGTTAACCTCCACCTCTCTATTTTCATCTCTCAGCTCTCTGATGTCCTAAAATAACATCTGGAGGAGAAGCAGAGCAAAAGCAGAATCACAGAGATAACAAACAACACGGCAGAGTCTGATGTGACTAAAGTGTAAAACAGCACCGAGCAGACTCAAACCGTCATCTGTGAAAGAGTCTGAATTAAGACTGAAGCCAGATAAATAATGCCAATCAAGAGCAACATTCAAAATAGAATCGAACATCTGGGTCACAGTCCAGATGTAAACAGAGAGCAGCCTCTGCAACTGAGACTGAAAACACAGTTACAACCGTCTCCTCTCAGGGTCCACACACACACACACACATTCTGGAGCTTCTGACACAGTCCAGGTGATCAACACACACTTTAAACTATCTTCAAGTCAAGGACGTAAACAGTTAAACATTGATGGTTAACCACAGAGAATATTTTACGTTAATTCTGCTACTCTTCAGTTCTCTGCACACCAACCACGTCTGGTGGGAGACAAAATCATATATTGAATTGACACCGGATTTACAGTGTAGGCTCTGCGTAGACGTATACCCTACGCCGCAGCCTGACGTGCATCTCCCCAGAAATGTCAATGCCCCCTGTTTGTCTGTGTCTGTGAGCTGAAACCATTTCCCTCAGTGGAAACAAAGCTTTGATTTACTTTAATTTCACAGATAAGAAACAATAAATTGTTAATGATTGTGTGTGATTTATCCTGGCTTCATATGAGCAGAGGAAATCTCCATTAGTCGCTAGGCTAATTTATACAATGTAAAACGCCATAGGCTTGTGCTAATAACGTTAGCATGTTGTATTTGTGGGAAAGTGTTCGTCTGTGAATGCTGTGAGTTATAGTGAAGCTGATTTGTGTTTGAAACTGTCTCTATTAAGCCATGTTTAATGTGTGTTTAATGTGTGTTTTGAATCTACTAATCTTCGCAGCACTACACAGAATCCTCCGACGTTGACTAGTGTTTTGAGGTGTAACTGCAGAGTGACACAGACACACCACCGCACAAGTATAAATGCTCACATCACACATCCCACTTGTGTAGTCTCTGTGTAGAGCTGACGCACAAGTATAAATCCACCTTTAATATGCGATAACAGCGTCCACTGCCCAGCGATTGGTCTCCTCTGGTTAACTAGCCTTGGCGACTCTGCACTGTGCACCAGCCAGGTCAGGTAAAGCTAGCTAGCTAGCAGCACCATTTATTCTGCGCCACACCATCCAAACCCAACAGCAAGAATGAGGACGTTTGTGAGCCGGCCACCATGTTGGAGACAGTGGACCAAAGCTCCAAGCCCCGCCCACCCGCCGGACCAACTTCTCAGCTAAACAATCGCTAAAATATGTTCCTGAAAACATTTGGAGAGAGAAACAGGCAGTGCAGTGACAGAATCTTGATTCACATTTGATCAGCGCTGCCTGGTTTGACAGTTTGACAGCAGCTCACGAGCACTGACTGACAGCTGCACTCAGCTCTGATTGGTTGTTTCTCTTCTCGTGCAATAAGGCCATTAGAGATGCTCCAATCAATAGAGTAGGCAGAGTTTTATTTCACAGATTATGTGTCTCATTTAGTGCTGTGTGAATACAGTGATGGTAATGGCAAATATGAAGAGCTATTTCTACAAAAGTTACCAACTCCAGCTTTATCAGATAAAACCTGTGTAGAGTTTTCAGCCTCTCAGTGGGAGACAATCTACTTTTGTTGCTGTGAGGAGTCCTGCTGTCTGCTGACTCATGTAAATGCAGTGCACTTAACAACACTGGGTACCTCCCTAAAAGATTCTGTTTGGGACCAAAAAAGCAATGAAGAAAGTGACACAGCTCCTGGACCAGAACCTGGAACAACACCACAGCAAAAGCAGAATCAAACCAGGAACTGTGACGGAACTAAAGGAATTAACTGGACCAGAATCTGAAGAAACAATCAGACCTGAAACAACACAGCAACTTACACCTGGAACTACAGAGTGTGTGTGTGTGTGTGTGTGTGTGTGTGTGTGTGTGTGTGTGTGTGTGTGTGTGTGTGTGTGTGTGTGTGTGTGTGTGTGTGTGTGTCTCAAACAAAAGATCTGACGTGCTCAAGTCAGGTGTCTTTAGAGAACAATGGGTGCCACCCAGAAATCACAAAATTAGCAAATGGTGTCATCGACACTCACAAATCAACGGATTTGATTCAGCAGCAGAAGGAGAGAGACATGTCTGAGCTCGAGGATTATATCAGCATGACATCGATCTTTGTAAGAACTAATCTGAGTTTTAGACGTTGAGAGTAAGGACATTTTGGTGGGTTCTCGCTTTGGGACGTCCGTCCAGATCTTCTGCTTCTCGATCACAATGGTGTTTGTTTGTTTTTTAGAGAATCACTGTACTGCTGCTACATCATCTCCTCCTTCTTCCGGGCGAAAGCACGTGAAAGAAAAAGTAATGCACGTGCCGAATGCCGAGTCCGGCTCCAGTCTGACTAAGTGGATACATGCAGCAGTAGTTCGATTTTGAATCAAATCATCTAGGTGTGTTAGTCGAGCTATGGTGAACTAGTTTAAGCTGTTCCCATGCATTTAAAAGTCCAGTTTCAGTCGGACTAAGACAATAATTAGATTTTCTCACTGCACATAGACGTACTGAGTGATTTCCCAAGTTGTGATTCCTTTTCTTTGAGTTAGCCACTAACTGCTAGCAGCTGCTTTTTACTTCTCCTGTGATGGGTCACAAGCATAACACGTCATGGAAACATCACACCTGTGCCGCCCATGATCCCGTCCTGCTGGCTGTCCCATTTATACAGACATGGTTTCAACGCTATAACTACTTTCGATGCTGGCTTAAAGGTGAGACAGATGGGAGGGTGTGATGTGTTGAAGATGTGTTATGCTTGCGACCCATCGCGGTAGATTTAAAAAGCAGCTGTTAGCTGTTAGCAGCTACCTCAAAGAAGAAGAGCAGCTGAAAATGTCGGCAATTTTGAAAACAAAGCTCCTTACCCTCCGAGCAGAGGACGGCATCAGCCGCCATATAACAAGGACAGTAAATGATTGTTATTGACATGCTAACGCCACTGTTATTGTTGTTTAAAAACGCTGCCGATTCATACGGTATATGTCACACTAGAGGCCGCAGTTGTTGTGTCACATGTAACGGCACTTTTGCCTTTAGGATGCCGGCATGCAATCTAAAATCACACACTGGAGCAACATGATGCGCAGTTTCAAAGCTGTTTCTACCTTTCGATGCCGGCTTAAAGGCGAAACAACTCTGTCCCCCCATTCCTTGACTGTACCTTTTATACAGAGCACAGCAGGACGTGTTGCAACCCATCACAGGAGATTTAAAAGGCAGCTGTTAGCAGTTAGCAGCTAACTCAAAGAAGATGAATGGCTGCAAATTGGGAAAACAAAGAGGTCCAGGAGCTCCTTACCCTCCGAGCAGAGGTCGAGATCACCCGAACAGTAAATGATTGTTACCGTTATGCTGTTGTTATTGTTTACAAAGTACTGCCGACACGTATGTTGTGTGTCACGCCTGTTTTACTTCCAGGATGTTGACATGCTGTCTAACATCACACACTGTAGCGGCTCTATAGCGCCATTTCTGTGTAAAAAGGACTTAGTGGTTAAGGTAAGGGTTGTTGTGAGGCACTTAGCTGTGAAGTTAAGGGTAGGGGTGCATTATGTCAATGAGGGTCCTCACAGGTATATAAGTACAGGGTAGTGTGTGTGAGCGTGTTTGTGTCCCCACATTGTCAGCATTCCTTCCCACAGTCAACACTTCCTCCCCTGTTATTACCCACAAACCACCTGGCTGCCCCGTCACCTGGATACCTGAGTGTGTGTGTGCGTGTGTGCTGTAACCGAGCAGCGCTTCGCTAACGACCTTCATCTATAATACAAGACCTTACACACACACACACACACACACAGAGTCAGGGCTACTTCATAATCTGTTGATAAGCTCCTCGCTCACTCTCCTGCAGCAGCACAATAAAACAAAGCCTCGCTCGCCCTCTCCCTCACTGCCCCCCCCCTCTCTCTCTCTCCCTCTCCAGTGTTTCTCTATGGGACTCACTCACTCAGTAGGTGTGTGTTGTACTTGCTGGTGTAGTAGTAAACGTCTTCGTAGCCTTCCTGGTAATCGTCATCCGCCCGGTACCTCCTCCCTCGCCTCCTCCTGCCCAGCAGGCGCAGCAGTGCCAGGAACCGCTCCATCACCACCACCAGCACCCCCAGCAGGTCCGAACTGGGCCAACACTGGGCCAGTACTGGGCCGGGCTAGGCTACAAGCTCACAGCAGTAACGACGGGAGCTAACGGAGAGCGTTATTCCACAGAGAGAGAAGGAGAGAGATCAGGTTTCCTCCTCGCTTCTAAACACACACACACACACACACACACACACCTCTGTATGTCACACACACACATGCATGCGTACACACATTGGCTGTCTGGTAACACACACACGCAGACACACACACACACTCACTCACTCACATGCTCTTTGTATTCTCTGCTCTATCTGCAGCCTCCCTCTCCTCCTCTGTTCCCGTCTTCTTTCGGCTGTTGGTGCATCTAGTCGGGCTCGGCCAATCACAGGGCTCGCAGCTCACACACACACACGCACACACACACACACACACACACACACACACACACACACACACCACTCCTCCATCTCAGCACTCCATTGTGTGTGAATGTGTGTGTGTGCGCACACTGTAAATGTGCACTTGAAGAGTCAGCAGGGAGAAGAGGCGAGCTTCCTCCCTTCATTAGCTCCTAACATCCTCTGATGCATCCTTCATTCCTTTGTTATTTTCCCTTCCTTCCTTTGTTCCAATGCTTCCTTTTTCCTTCCTTCCTTCCTTCCTTCCTTCCTCTCTCTATCCATATTTGCTGTATCCTTCCCTACCTTCCTCTCCTCCTCTTCATTCTCACACACTCACACACACTTCATTCAGTGAGGGGGGAGGGGAGCGCTCTTCAGGCATCTGTGTGTGTGTGTGTGTGTGTGTGTGTGTGTGTGTGTGTGTGTGTGTGTGTGTGTGTGTGAATTCCAGAGAGGGGTCTGTAACTGAACACTGGGAGGGAGGAGACGAAACTAGGAGAGGAAACAAGGAAAGGAGAAGGAGAAAAGGAGAAAAGCTAGAGGGTGAGGAGGATGGAAGGAAAGGAGAGGAAAATACTGGGGAAGAGAGAAGGGAAGGAAACTAGGAGAGGAGAATAACTAGGAGAAGAGGATAATAAAAGGAAAGGAGGGGAAAGGAAACCAGGAAAGGCAAGGAAACAAGGAGAGGAGAATGAAATGAAACTAGGAGAAGAAACAAGAAGAAGGGAAGGACAGGAAACTAGGAAAGGAGGACAACTAGGAGGACAAGAGAACATACATAAAGGAAAGAAAACTAGGAAAGAAGATTAAATGAGGGACGAACACAAGGAGATCAGAATGAAAGGAAACTAGTAGATGAAAGGAAACAAGGACATGATAAGGATAAAAACTAGGAGAGGAAACAAGGAGAAGAGAAGGATGCAGGCAGAAGGAGAGCAGGATGAAAGGAAAGGTGTAGAAAGAAAGAGAAGAAGAGGAAACAAGGAGAGGAAACGAGGAGGAGAGAGAACAAGGTGAGAAAACGAGGACAAGAGAAGGACAGGGGAAAGGAGGAAAAACTAGGAGGAGAGGAGGATGAAGGGAAAGGAGAGAAACTAGGGAGATAAGAATGAAAGGAAACTAGGAGATGAGGACGAAAAGAAAGGAGGATGTGAGAGGAGGAGGGGAAAAAGAAACTAGGACAGAAAAAGAAATTTAGATTAGAGAGGAAGTTGAGTAAAGGAGAGGACATGTGAGAGAAGGAGACCAGGAGAGGAAACAAGGAGAAGAGAAGATCAGTAAACTAGGAAAGAAGGAATAGGAGATGAGAATACATGTAAAAGGAAAGGGAACTAGGAAAAGAGAGTAAATGGTTAGAGAAAACAAGGAGAAGTGAAGGGTGTAAAAGGAAAGGACGAAAAACTAGGAGAAAGAAAAGGAGTAGAAAGAAAACGAAGAAAGGAGAGGAAACAAGGAGAGGAGAAGAGTTGGAAACTAAGAAAGGAGGAGAATGAACATAAAAGAGAGGAAACAAGGAGAGGACAGGACATGGAACATAAAATGAGAATGAAAGGAAACGGAGAGAAAACGAGGACAAGAGAAGGACGGGGGAAGGAGGAAAAACACGGAGGAGAGGAGGATGAAGGGAAAGGAGAGGAAACGAGGAGATAAGAATGACAGGAATTTGGGTGAGGAGAGGAAACAAGGAGATGAGAAATAAAGGAAACTACATGAGGAAACGGGGGTGGGGGGGTAAGGACAGGAAACTAGGAGAGAAATCTATTAGGAGAAGAGAATAACAGTAAAGGAGAGAAAACAAGGTAAGGAAAGAAGGAGAGGAGAGGATATGAAACAAATAAATGAGAATGAAAAGAAACTAGGAGAGGAGAGGAAACAAGGAGATGAGGATGAAAAGAAAGGAGGATGTAAGAGGAGGAGGGAAAAGGAAGATAGGTAAGAAAAAGAAATGGATAAGAGAGGAAGTAGAGTAGAGGTGTCAGAAAAGGAGACCAGGAGAGGAGAGGATACTTAGGATGCTTTCCATTTCAGCTCCCTTTGCTCCTTCCTCATGTGACCCGGTCATCATTATCACTGAGGATGACGAGGAGCGAGGAAGCACAGGTGATTTTAACCCGTGGATAAAACACTTCCTCTCTGTTCTGGCTGTGAGGAGCTCAGGTGTGAGTGAAGGAAGCAAGGAGCCTTGTTAGTCACATGTGAAGCATCCTAAGGAGGAGACGAGGGTCTGAGAGAGTGCAGGTCGCTCTGACACAAACCAGGAATGTGTGGTATGTAAACACCTGATCAGGTGGGCGTGTGTGTGTGTGTGTGTGTGTGTGTGTGTGTGTGTGTGTGTGTGTGTGTGTGTGTGTGTGGGTAGGAGGGTCGTCAGCTCACGTTACAGCTACAGTCTGATGTTCTAACCGCAGCAGAAGAAGAAGCAGAAGAAGCAGAAGAAGACGTGTTGATTAAATATGAATCTGGCACACTGAGGGAGCAGCTGTGACCCACTGACTCTGGCACACTGATGTCTCCTGAGATCATTAATCCACAACCTCAAAGGTCCTGGTTCAAACTATTAAGTTTATACGCTTTAATTATTAATAATGATATTTATGAAAGTTTAACTGGGAGAATGTGACACCTGAAACTGAAGCGCCTCGCTGCAGAGAAGACGAAACTACACACACTTTATTTTCAGCCTAATATATCTATTTATCTCTCTCTCTCTCTCTCTCTCTCTCTCTCTCTCTCTCTCTCTCTCTCTCTATATATATATATATATATATATATATATATATATACACACACACACATATATATTGTAAATATAATTACATCTAATTTTTGCAGGTGATCGTGACTGTTATTCTGTTTGGATGACAATAAGCTTATTCCTTTAAATTTAATTCAATTTAATTAATCCAATTTAATTTAGCTGAATTTAAGTTAATTTAATTCAATTAATTAATTAAATTGAGCTGAAATCAATATAATTTAATTAAATGAAATTTTCTTGCAAAAATAATAACTTTTTTTTTTGGAGTCTTAATTTTAACAGGAAAGATGCACATATATCAGCATGTTTAGAAACAGTTCGGTCGTGAATAACATTCAATGTAAATGACAAAAAGGTTATTCTCCTTAATTCAATTTAATCTAATTCAATTCAATTTATTTTAATTTAAATTTACTTTATTTCATTTTAAATTTTATTTATATAAAATATATATATTGATATAATATTATATTATATTATATATTGTATTAAAAAAATAGATTTTAGCTGATTTCAGGGATCTATTCATTTTATTATTCTCTACCTCTATTTAATTGAATTTTCTCTTGCAAAAACAACAATATTTTTTAATGTGTCTCTATTTTAACAGGGAAGATGCACGTTTATATTACACATAATTTGGTTGTGTGACTATCATTCTGTGTGGATGACAATAAGCTTATTCCCTTAATTTAATCTAATTTAATTTAATTGTAGTTTAATTTAACTGGACTGTATTTGGCTTAATTTAATTTAATTCATTTAATCTAATTTAATTTTATTGTAGTTTAATTTAACTGAACTGAATTTAGCTTAATTTAATCTAATTTAATTTCAGGTATCTATTCATTTTATTCTGTGCTGCTCTTTTAATTGATTTTTTTTTTTCCAACAGAAACAGAGGACACTAACCTTGCACAAAACACAATCATTCTCCACAACATTAATATTATAAATAATAAAAATATTCCTGGGACACTCTGGAGGTTTTAGATTAAAGCACCAACACAGGACTGAGACCAGCAGCGACCTTTGTAGCATGTAATTCCAGATCTCTGTTGAAATATGAAATAGACTGAGAGGATAAACGGGGGATAAGGTTTCTAATCGAGACAAACAAATACAAGATACATAAACAAAAGAGTCTCACTATAAATAAATATTACTGACAATAAGGCAGCACACAGTAATTTGTGGCGCGGTGGGGGTTTGCTGAGCCCAGTTAACTGCTGACCTGACCAACATGTCCGTGTCGACCCCACATGGGTTAGTGATAGACTGGCACAGTAATTTGGCTCCATCTGGGCATCATGTGGGCTGTTAATGAGGCCTCAGAGAGCTACAGTCAGCCCCATGTGGTGCAATAATCTGCAGCCCCCCAAAGACCCTCGTCTGATTATTGCACCACCCAAAGTCTAATTATCGTGTCGACTCGGGGGTTCATGATTGGGCGAAAGTGGAGCACAAGTGGAGACAAGAGTCGGTAATCTTCTCATCTGATGGAAGTTTCCTCCTCTGTGTGAATGTGTTGGTCCTGAGTTTGGCTGATTTGGGTCCAGTGTGCCAGCTTAAACTGGTTTGAACCGGCATTTGTCATCATGGCACAACTCAGGCACCACAGGAAAATGTTGGCGTTATACATTTCAGCAAATCAGGAATATGTTACAATTATCTAAGCATCATATCAGCGTTTCTAAAGTGACGATGTATTAGAGCTGACTTTGTTATCAGGAGGTGGTGGACAGTGTGACACCGAGGACAGACGCCTGCCAAGCTGCAGGACCAACAAACTACCAACAACACCAAAACCTGTGTGGTTTTTTTTACCAAACCTTGATTTTAGCAGGACAAAACAGTGTTTTCCAGCAGCATCTGAGCCAACATGGGTGTTTTCCACCTGTGTGCTGCCTTGTGTCTGAACCTGACCACACGTTAAGAGCATTGATGAAAAATGTTAAGTTGATCAATATTCGATATTGGATATTCAACTTTAATAACGATGTTTTGGAACGAGAAAAAGCTGACAGTCGATAAATCATCTGATATCACTGCCCGACAGACTGTCGTTCTGTTTCTATGGGAGTAATTCTGTATTTTGGTAATACTCATATATTCTCAATGATTCATAAAACATAAAAACAAAACTAGGACAAAGTCTTGTATATCAAACACTAGAGGGCTTTTAATTTGTAACAGGAAGTGGCAGCATTCACTCAGGCACCGACTCAAGGACTTCCTAGCGCTACAGCGCTGGACCAGCTGTCGTGGCCCAGCTAAAAACTTTATATGTTAAAACGAAGAACAGTACGATGAGACGCAGACACACAGCAGAGGGGAGCTGCTTTCTCTGGATCTGAACCCACTGATCATTGAACACAACCCTCCCTCTTCAACTCCGTTTAGTGATGTTCGTCTCCACATGATTACTGGAGGCTGCGCAGCCATCAGCAACTATCAGAGGCAAGTTTTGCCCATAAAGGTAGTTGGTAAAATGTCCTGTTGACCCCAAACTCAATGAGCCGAGAAAAGTGTCTCCTTTGGATAAAGTTGTGTGGTAACGTTAGACCACAACATCAACTCAACGTGAATAAGATTAACAGTGATGTCTACATCTGTTCTAAGGTAAGTCAACATTGTGCTTGAGGCAACATATTGTCACTTTGCTGGAAAGAAATATAAAGTTATCTTTAACATCTCTAGCTAACGTTAGCTAAAGTTAGCCTAACGTTAGCTCCTAGCTGCGTTGTTCATCATGTCACCTTGTTTGCTGGGAGTTCATTAGCCTGTTTTGTTCTAGTTTTGTACTTTGGTGATGGTACATCATTGTTAGCTGTTGTCCAAAGGGCTCTAGTTAAGCTAACGTTAACTTCTGGAGCTTAGCTTCATTAACTTATCTGTAATGGCAGAGATAACAAAGGTTGGCAAACGTTATGCTGAATGATTCAGTGTAAATACTGTAGCACCAAACTAACGCAGAGACACTCTTGGTAAAGATGGTAAAAAGGCCGTTATCCTTTTCTCATATTCTGAGCCAAAAACCTTAACTTCAGTGGCACTTTAACTTGTTGTCTTTGATGGTGACGGCAACCAGATGCGCTTCACAAGCGTAACACTGTGACCTGTAAATGTTGGCTTGTAATTTAAGCTTTTCATCGACCTTCTCAACAATAAAATGATGAATATATCCCTCCAATGCGTAGTTTAGGCCCTTTTGGTTACTTCTCAATGACATCTGATCGTTATATCCCCAAAAATCATCAGTTGCCTCCTGTGAAATGCCGTGTACTGTGACACCTGCCATAGCGCCGTCACTGAGTGTTGATAGTTTGTCCAGGTGAGTGGAGGGGGCGGGGCTTAGCCATAGGTCAATTGGCACCTAATTAATCAACACTAAGGACGTAACGCCATTCCTGGGGTGGTAATTCGATGGATATCATACCAACTGTGGTGTCTCAATTTTCGTAGGACAACATGTGAACCATTCTATAAGAAACATGTTGGTTAGGTGAATCAACCAAACTTTACAACGCTTCACAGA
Source organism: Epinephelus awoara (assembly GCA_035609425.1). Taxonomy (NCBI): domain Eukaryota; kingdom Metazoa; phylum Chordata; class Actinopteri; order Perciformes; family Serranidae; genus Epinephelus; species Epinephelus awoara. Next base: position 2,229,406 of record CM069316.1, on the reverse strand, counting down.
CCCACACTGCCACCTAGTGTTCTGGAGGTGTAACTGCACAGCAACACAGACAAACCACAGCACAAGTATAATGCTCACGACGGCGTAGGCTACAGCGCAGGCTCTGAGTAGAGCTTACACACAACTATAAATCTTTACAGTGGAGCTCACTGTTTCCTGTTTCCTACTTTTCAACATGACCACGTGGTTATTATTGTAATTAGGATGAAGAAAGGTCCACAAATCTTCAGGGAGTAGTTATTTTTATGCATCATCCTAACCACACCTTGACCTTTGAGGCGTACATTCAGAAAATGTTTATATTTCCTGATCAAATCACTTACATGTGTCGTTCTCGAGGGAATGGACCAACAACATATTGTGTTGTCTAATTCAAAGGGTTTGTTGGCTGGTTTCTGTGTAGGATGATCTATTCTTTCGCACACTGTATACTGTATGTTTCTCTCTTCTCTCCTGATCCATTCAGCCTGCCCAACTGAGCCTCCAATGGCAGCTCATCAAGCTCCCACATGGGGCACGTTGGCCGAGGAAATGAGAAATCGACAGTCTGTGGAGAGCAGACTGTGATCAGAACATTATGATCATGCACACAGGAGGATGAAGAACCAGGTCACTGAACGTTTCATCCCAAATACATTTAGAGACACCACAAAGATAAAAACAGGTCAGATCTGTTGGTGCTTCTGAACAGAAAAAAGACACGACGCTCGCCAAGTTTTTAAATATCAGATCGGTGCAGAGCGCACGTGTGTTCATCTCTCTGAGGATGATTTCACATCAGACCTGTTTGGTTCAAACTGGTGTGTTTTCCTTTTTATATGGTCTGGAGTAAAAGCTGCTCATCTAACTGGTGCTGTGAGTTTGTGGCCTGAAAGCAAACAGAGATCTTTGCGACAGTCGATATGTGACTTTAAAGATCTAATATGTAACTTTTCCACATTAGAAAGTCTGGACCAGAGTTACATATTGTTGAGGTGTGCACTTAAATTATCCCAAATGTTTCCAACAAAGTTTAAACTCAGAGAAATCTGTAATCTTAATCAAGGTCATTTTGTCAACGTGGCTTCATATTGCCTTCGCGCATATCACTCAGAGGTTGTGGTTGTGTGACAGAAGCTGTCATTAATTGACTTTATATCCAGGTTTCAAGACACTTTTTTAAAGATTATATTTGGGCATTTTATGATTTGTTACGTAGGAAAGTCGAGCATGAAGTGGGGAAAGAGAGAGCAGGTTTGACATGCAGCAAAGGGCTGGAGTTGGAATTGAACCCATAGTCGCTGTGGCAAGGACATAGCCTTTGAACATGGGCCATGAAGCCACATTTTTACAACACACTTTTTAGATCTTGGTCTTTGTAACTACATCTTTTAACATAAAGAGAAATTTTAGTTATTGAACGTCTGGATCTTCAGTTAACAGTGAAACAATTTGAGTTACTAGCCCTTTTTAAACAGGAGTTGTGCAAATTTGCAGGAAAGCCCAATCAGTCTTTTTTCAGCATTGGCAGTATAAAATAAACAAACAAAATCGGGGAGTGCAGCAAAATGCCGCCTACCTACATATTTGTTTGCCAATATGTCTACCCTACGAGGCTAAAAATTGGGCACCTCGGATCAACTCGCCAATCCGGCTCTGTGTGTCTAAACGCTCACAGCTTGCCGGCAAAACGGCCCTTCGTTCACCGAAAATCTGGCAGTGTAAAAGGAGCTACTGTCAGCAGCAGGTCAACTCAACGTCCTACTGTGCCAGACTTCATTGGAGAGAAACTGATTTTTAACGTGAAACCGTTTTGTTTGGTTTTTTTTACCAGTTCAAATCACCTGGGCTCTCATTTAAAAGACAATGCGTAGGATCTACACTAAAAGTATACGTACAGACAAAAGCCAAATACGCCGTGTGCCAAAAAATATTAGACAATTTCTACAACCAGGTTTCCACCTCACCATCTGTATCGCCAATTTATCATCTACGAAATGTTCGTAAACATGGGTCAAAGTTTCTCCCATCAAGTGTGTTTTAATAGCTGGTTGCAGTCTGCAATCGACACCACTAAACCCCTCTGAATGTGACGCACTGCTCCTTTAAATCCCTCTGCTGGACATTAGAAAACATATTGATCACGTTTAAGTGTGTGTGTGTGTGTGTGTGTGTGTGTGTGAATTTTCTGTCAGCATTTTTCCGTCTGTCAGGCTGCAAGGCATCGTGGGATACGAGAGCTGTCAGGACATGACAGGGGTCAGACATCAACACACACACACACACACGCACACACACCATGACTGTCACACCCGGCAGACCAGCTGTCAGTCAGTGTGTCAGAGGTCGGAGGTCAGAGGGATTTACTGTGTATGTGTTTCCTGTCTGTTCATGGACACGTTTAATCTCACCTCAGGGCTGTGTGTGTATGTGTGTGTGTGTTGAACCAGTTTACAGCCAGTGTCTGACACCATTGTAGCTGTGGGAAATCAAACAAACAGTCTCAGTGTTTGAACAGGTGAGCAGCATCAATAGATTTAATAAAACGTCTTTTTCATGCATCACTTTCTGCTGATGTCGACCTGACTCTCTCTCTCTCCGTCATTTTCCCGACAGAAATTCCCAGGGAATCCGACTCTGGCGTGAACAGAAGCTTTTCCCAAGGAATGTGACAAAGAGCTCAAGGCGTCAAACTGGCTTCCACATTCTCCAGATCCCAAACTGAGAAAGATTTCACTGGTCGCTTCGTTGCAATAAAAAAAATTACAAAGGTGAAACTCAATCAGGAGCTGCACCTCGTCAAAGATCAAATATAGGCCTATATAAATGAAGGTCGACGAGGCCCTGGTGTCAGGACCAAAGGTTTCCCATCAGAACATTGGATTCACCAATCAGCGTATTAACCATTCACATTGGTTTTGGGTGAACTGTTCCTTTAATCTGTGCAGTAAAGTTCTGTCAGCTTCAGTTTCGGCTCAGGTCAGCTACAGTAGGAGGGACGCTGCCTCCCTCACCTGTCAGACATCCCTGAGGGCTTCAACGCTCCACGATGGCTCACACTGACAGAGCTGACAGGCGTGCAGATGGTCGAGTCACATTCACTGACACAGGCAGAAAGAGAGAGAGTGTGTGTGTGTGTGTGTGTGTGTGTTTTGCTGCTAAAAATGACAGCGCAGGCTCATTTGCATATCGCTCTCAGGCCTCTGCAGCTGTAACACGATTGGACGCCTCGTCGGTTTGTGTGTGTGAGTGTGTGTGTGTGTGTGTGTGTATAATCTGATTCTCCATGCTTCTCACACTCTCTCTCACACACACACACACGCACACACACAAACACACTGTTTATCCTCTCACTCCCCCTGCTGGTCGCTCTACAGAACAGCAGCCACACACATTTCAGACACTTCAGAGATCCAAGTTGTTCTTATAACTACCCATGATTCATTGGGGCAGACAGGCAGACAGACAGTGATTGATAAAGCCTGAGGGACAGTGAGACAGACAGACGGGCAGAGAGACCTAGAAACAAACTGAACAAAAGAGACGGAGGCAGAAAGAGAGGAGTGAATCTATGGTCTTAATGGACTGCTGAGTGACTGACCTTGATTCCTAATGGACGCACACACACACACACACACACACACTGCATTGACTTCCATTCATTCCTCGAGGGCTCGGCCCAACCTTAACCTCAACCCCAGAGAGAGAGGAACAAACAGCTGGACAACAACTGAAGACAAACGGAGACACAAATGTGTCCTCAGAAACAGACCCAGTGTCTCCAGCTCACTGATGCAGCGTCCACAAACTATTAATTGTCTATGGATCAGAATTAATAATCAATAATACAGAGGTTCAACTGAACAGTCCTTTTTAATACCACATTATATCCAATTAAATATCTGTTGTATGAAAGTATGATGGAAACCCAGTAGGGACAATAAAGACTAGAATCACTTTATTTCCTGATTTGATTTGACATTTTTTTCAAAATAAATAAAAAGGTCACAAACACATGACACAAAACACATTTTAAATTAAAATACCAAGGATAACACAGTAAAGCTAAATGTATTACTGATTATTTTATCAGTGCAAACATTTATTTCCATTAATATCACATTTTTTGTCAGCACCTCTCGGAGATATAATTCCTAATCAATTATCAATTAATCATTTAACAATGTGCAGAGGAATGTTTGGATTAATTAATTAAAAAATAACAGAAATATTTAAAGCTTTGTGAAGACTTTTTTTCACACCTTTCACTGCCTCAGGAAAATCAAATAAAATAAATAAAATAAAATTAGGTTTAATTTATCAATAATAGACAGAAAAACAATCTGCAACTATTTTAATAATATTAATATTTTTTCAAGCAAAAATGCCAAACGTACTCTTCTTCCTCCGTCTAAATTCTGAGGATTTTTTGCTTTTTCTTTTCTTTTGTTAAAGCAAATACAATATTTTTAAATCTAAGTCTGCTGGTCTCATTTTGAGAAATTATGACAGACTTTTTCTGACCAAACGATAATAAAAAAACAGCCGTTTAAGCCCTAAATCTCAATATCTCTCACTAAAATGACTGTGACACTAAATGTACTTGTTCTGTAACAGCGCAGGAACTTTGACATAATTAACATAATTTTATAGGAAAAAAAGGGTTTAAATTCTTTGATTCTAGCTTTTTAAATGTGAATATTTTCTGCCTTCTTTCCTCCTGTGTTTCCTGACATTTAATATATCTAACCACTAATTGATTCATGGAGAAATCAATCAATAGATTAATCAACAATGGAAATAATCATTAGCTGCAGCTATTATTCGATCTCTCTCTCGTCAGATTAAATGTCTATAAACCCAACAAACACCCTCTGTTCTCCAGCTGAGAGCCTCAGTGTGACAACATATATATACACGACTGGAAATAAAGAATCAATATGGCTTCTGAAAACACGGAGCAGGCAACATGGAGGGAGTGTGAAGACGAGGGGATGGAGCTGGATAAAAAGGGACAAAAAGAAGCAGCCGTGAAACCCACCACCCGAAACTCAAACAAACTGTGTACTAATCCTAATCCTGAGGCCTCGCTCCACATGGATTAAAATAAACATGCTGCCCTTTGTCTGCCTGCAGCTCCAAGACTCAGACATTTACAGTGAGCAGAGAAATGCTCAGTTACCGTCTTCACTGACTGAAGCTCGCTGCCAGTAACCACAGAACAGACGAATATAGATGCACAGGAAGAGATTTGTTATATAGAGACGTTATAAAGAAACAAGAAGACACACACTGTGTAGAATGCAGTACGTAGTTTAAAGTGGATCCTGCATGTGGGAGACAAATTAAATGTAAACGGTACAGCGTATTAAATTATATGTCCCTCAGAATCGTCTTCAAACTGCTTATTTTGGAAGATAAAAAAGAAATATTTAAGAAGATCAAGCAACGTAGAGCCTGCACCATAGCCTGACGTGCACCTCCCCAGAAATTAACTACACGTCACAGTGACACAGACCTACTGTCTGTCTGCAATCTGAAACCATTTCCCTCAGTGGAAACAAAGCTTTTAATTACTTTAATTTCACAGATAAGAAACAATAAATTGTGAAGACAATAAAGCCTCCACTAAAATAGCATTTTAAGTCTTGTGTGTGATTTATCCTGGCTTCATATGAGTAGAGGAGAAGTCTGCTAGCTGCTAGGCTAATTTATACAATGTAGAATGCCATAGGCTTGTGCTAATAACGTTAGCATGTTGTATTTGTTTGGAAAACGTGTTTAGTATAAGACAGTTGTTTTGTCAGTGAACCTTGTGAGTTGTAATGGAGTTGAATTTTGTAACGTTACCTTTGTTAAATGTTGCTGTTGTCCCTGGTTTCATATGAATAGAGAAAAAGTCTGCTAGTCGCTAGGCTAATTTATACAATGTAAAATGCCATAGGCTTGTGCTAATAATGTTAGCATGTTGTATTTGTGGGGAAAATGTGTCCAGATAAAGACAAGTGTTTGTCTGTGAATGCTGCGAGTTATAGTGAAGCTGATTTGTGTTTGAAACTGTCTCTATGAAGCCATGTTTAATGTGTGTTTAATGTGTGTTTAATGTGTGTTTAATGTGTGTTTAGAATCAACTAAACTTTACAGCACTTCACAGAAACTTCCACCCCCGACCAGTTAAGTACTTCTAGTCTTAGTAACTCGCTGCAGTGACCTCAGGAAGACTGGAGGGTGGACGCAATATTTTTAGAGCAACACTGTTGGGTTGTGACGGTATTTGGGACAGCGTGGGACAGTGCCACTACCCACCAGACTCAGGTGGAGCACAGTGCAGTTACCTGATGCAAAATGAACCTACAGACCGACGAGTCACCATCAAAATGATATATTTTTTAAGATCTTTTTTGGAGTGTTTTTGCTTTTAGGAAAAGGACAGTCACCGATAGACGAGACAGGTGAGAGGAGGGACGAGCTGCAACAAAGGGCTGAAGTTTAGAGTTGAGCCTGTGCCTCTGCAGAGGACTCAGGGAAATGACGAGGAAGATCAGGGTAATCTTACACCCAGGAATATACACGCTTGTCTTCATGGTCCACTGAGCATCATTACTCGGAGTGAAGGGACGGAGCCTTCAACACTGGATCCAGTTCTCTTTATACATCCATGAGCCTGGAGGCTCAGCCCGCAGCAGAGGTGAGCATCAAAGGTCTCACTTTGCTCCACCTCCACACCTCCAGATCTTTCCTACTTTTGAAACCTATCGTCTTCAGCTGATTGCTGACTCAGGTGACATCACTGGAGGACATTTGACAGATGTCACACAGCTCCCTCTGGAAACACTTCATATCACCTCTAACACACACTGGCAACCTTTAAAATCGACACACTTTCAGCTCCGCTCCGTTTAGTTCAAAGCTCTTTCAGAGTCGAGTGGAGTAGAAAACAATCTGCTATTAGCACATTTAAGTCCAAACTTCCTCCTCCTCCCCCTCGTCGTGCTGCCGACTCTCTGAATAATAATGTCACATTTTGGTTGAGTGGCGTCCCGCCGCCGCCGCCCGTCTTTGACGCCACATGTGTGAAGAACGAGCTTTAAAGTGGACTGTGAGTCAACCAAGGACAGCCCGCAGTGTGCCGCTAAAATACCCCCTCTGCTACTTTCCTCGCCCTCGGAGAGAAAAGAGTTATCTTAAGGCTGCAGCTGGCACAAACAAACAAACAAACACACAAACACAAACAAACACACTCAGACGTGTCTGTGAGCTTCTTAAGGACAATAATGGATAAAAACAGAACAGAGGAACGAGTGGAAACACTCTCTGCAGGTTTCAGTGTCAGACCAACTGTTAGAGACACACTGAGACATAATGTGCGTGTGTGTGTGTGTGTGTGTGTGTGTGTGTGTGTGTGTGCGTTTGTTAGTGTATTAATAAGTGTGTAAGTGCTTTGTGTGTCCATGCTGGGCTTATCCAAGTAGAAAATGAGTGTATGTGAATGATGCCAGCAGCTTGGCGGTCCACCTGGACGCTGCCCAGGGCTGTGCATGTGTGTGTGTGTGTGTGTGTATGTGTCAGGGTGTAACAGATGAAGGACAGCAAAAGCTGATCCCAGGTCTGTTTCCTGTTGACAGATTCAAGGTAAATTCTGTTGTTTTTTTATAACAATCTGGCTCCTGTTTCTTTAGTTTCATCTCAGTCTCATCAGTCACGGTGATATTTCACTCAGCAGCTGCAGCATGAAACTTATGAACACATGAATGCATCAATACTTACAATATAACATATATGTCATTCTGATGTGTCATGCATTATTTTAATTGTCATATTTTAAAGGTATATCATGCAGGATTTTCATAAAGGACTGAGATGACATGATTACAGTGCCCCGTTATGCTCTTGTTTTGTCTTGTGTTATAAATCCAGCGCACCCCTTTACTTTAATGCGATGTGATTTGGTCTCTCCCTTAAGCCCTGTTTCCATCGAGCAGTTCAGTTCAGTTCAGTTCATAGTTTCTGTCTCCACAGTAAAGTTGTGGATGGTCCCAACAGCAGCGTCCTTAGCGTCCCCATGTTTGGTCCCCCCTCTGTTGGGGTACCTAGCACACAGATCTGGTACTAAAAGGTGGAGCTGTGAACACTGCAGTCTGATTGGTCAGTAGAGGACGGTCACTCTGGTTTTATGTAACCTCTGTTCATACATCAGTAAACTACAACTATAAAATGAAAGAGAAAAAATGACTTCATTCACTGGGCCGACTGCCGGCAACTTTTAAGGTGGAACGTTAACTTGTAATGTTACTCAATGCATGAGTTGATGACGTGAATCCATCAGCACACCTTAAATTTCACTGTGACAACTTTGAGCATCACTTTAGTTTTTATATGACACACACTTTTAGTAATGACTTTAAAAATATAGATTAATTTGGAATATTATGTGAAGGTCATATATTCTAATCCTCACTTCCTGTGGGCTACAGCAACACTAAACCCCTGAGCTTGCCTGAGAAGGACTAAATGCACAAAGCTGCTATTTTTAAATATCCCATGGAGAGAGACTCTCACTGCAGCCTGTTCTATTTTGTTCTCAAAATGTGGGCGTGCAGCCTCGTTCTGTGGACGATAAACCAGGTGCAGACTTCCATCTGTGTCACCGCTGATGAGGAAATACAGCGAGTGCTGGACGGAGCAGTGAGTGACAACAACCCCGCCCACATTTAAGAGGACTGTCTTGGCATTTCATCCCAGTAGGGAAATGAATCTTTGTGACATGCCACAGGGCGTCTGCTCCAACCAGAGGCAGCAAACAGGCTTCCAAAAATACCAAATATTTCAGACTGAATGTGTTTATTAAAACATCTAAATATGCTTTATATTTGATCGTATTCAGGTGTCCACATACTTATGGCCGAGTAGGCAGCGCTGCAACAACGAGCCCAGTGTTACCTCTACACACACTTAAAACACACACACATTTAAATGGATGAAGTCAAGAGTGATACACACGCACACACACACACAGTCAGCAGTTTGTTTCACAGAGTCATTGTGAGAGTGAGAGACATAGACACACACACACAGAGGAGAGAGAGAGAGTCTCTGGGTAAAATGTGTCAGCGACGATAGGGATAATACATTAAGCTGGATGTACACACACACACACACACACACAGTCAGTCAGGTCTGCTTCAGTAATCCTGAGGACAAAGATGAGCAGAGTTCTGACATCAGCACCTCTTAAAGGACAGTGTGTGTGTTTCAGTGTGTGTGTGTGTGTGTTCAGAGTGAGAGGTTCGTGACGCTGTGTGTTACTGTGTGTCTTAGTGTGTGTGTGTGTGTGTGTGTTTGAGCCATTTTCTCTGCTTCAAACTTGAAAAGCTTAAAACGGTGGGATGATGTCATGCTGTGACACACACACACACACACACACACACACACACACACACACACTCTGTCATCATTATCAAACACACAGTAACACACACACACATTTTAAAGCATGCTCATGTGCGTCACCATCCATTTCAAAGACCTGATTTAAATTTGGTTCTTACTGTATTTTACACTCAGTGGCCACTTTATTAGGAACACCTGCACAGTCTATATGATACACAGTCTGCTCTTACGACGCCTGTATTCAACTGCACTGAGGTTACACTTAGTCATGATGTCGTCTACATTATATTCAGAGGTGTTCCTAATATTCTGACCACCTCATTTATCTAAATACGAAGGACAAAACATTAGAAACAGTTCAGCACCTTCTTATATTCTGACCTCAGTAATAAACGTATCATTAAACGTAGAGAGCTGTTATCATAGGCTGCATTAGACTGCACAGGTGTACCTAATAAAGTGGCTGCAGTGTGTGTTGAGAACTTGGTCACAAATGGATTAAAAAACAAAACCCACCCCTAACAATGAAGCACCACCCTGGTCAAACACTGTGCGGACGAAGGTGGTTTGTGAGGACGTTTTGCGGCGCTCCTGTCGAGCAGCCGACAGCAGAGGTCTGGCTCCAGCTCAGGCTCTCACTGTGGCCTGAAGGCAGACAGGTGCTGGGCCCTTCTGGACTTGCCAGGTAAGAAATCAGGGTCGTGAACCTGACATAGGCGTCATCAGCAGGCTGAAGCACACTGCCTGTGTGTGTGTGTGTGTGTGTGTGTGTGTGTGTGTGTGTGTGTGTGTGTTTTCCTCGACAGGTTCCTGACGGAGCGTTTGGAAGCCTGGAGTTTGGGATCAGCTCCTCACCGGAGCCAGGAAACACTCAGACGACAAATCTGTCGAAAGATGTGACTGATATTAATGACTTTATGTTAATATTTTTTACCTGCCTGATGCTCCCACTGTCGTGACATTTTTATTTACTGAACTTAAAGATGGGAACTGATAGATTCCATTGTTACCAGTGCTTCATCAGCCCGATACACCATCAATCCCCTTATTAATTCCTGATCAATATTTTGAGTGGGGGAAAAAACAGGACCACAAGTTTTCAGCACGTGTGCTTCAGGACACTTGGATCACTACGGACGAGCAGTATGGAGATATTTTGTGGTTTCAATTATGTGTTTTTGGACGTTTGAATCTGGGGCGCCGTCAGCCTCCATTAGGTGGAGTTGTGTTGCTACCTCCTCTCCCCTTGGATCTCTGCAAGTGATGTGAGGACTCTAAAACGTCACCTGAGCCTCCCTCGGCATATGGGTGAGTAGATAATGGCTGAGTTTTCATTTTTGGGTGCACTGTGCCTTTAAGTACAGAACTTAATGTAATTCCTGCACTTCATGAACAGATCATGATCTGGAGCTGTTGTTAAGCCCACTGAGTCCCTGTGTCCACTACATGATGCTGTGCTGTACGAACACATATACACATGTTACTATACAATAGCACACAGTGTCTCTTGTTATCTATTATTTACCTGTTATCTATTTTTACTTCCTGCCTGTGGCCGTCTGATCCGTCTTGTACTGTATTCTCTTCTTGAACAGCTGTGTTTCATGTTCCTCTGCGTGCCTCTGAGTCTTTAACATTTTAATATATTGTTATTTTCCAGGCGCCCTGCTGTGAAGCACTGTGACCACAGCGGAGCTGGAAGCTGAACACCTGAGGATTATATCATTATCTCTCCAGGAGCACCACAGACAGCTTTACAACACAACACTAAATCAACACCGCTATATTTTTTATAACAGCCTGTGGGGCTGAAAACATTTAACATCCTTAAACTTAGACTGCATTACTGAACCGTGCTGTAAATCATGTTTTTAATCTCAGTGACGGCGTCACATTAGAGCTGAAACAATTAGTCCATCAAGAGAGAAATAATCACAGACTATATTGATAATTGATTAATCATTTCAGCTCTTTAATCAAACAATGATCAAATGGTCCAAGCTTCTGAAAGGTGAGAATCTGCAGGTTTTCCTTCCTTGTACACTGAATATCTGTAAGTTGGGACAAAACAAGACATCTGAAGACACCAAGAGACAATGAGACAAAAGAACGAATCCTTCATACTAAAACACTAACATTAAGCATGATAACACTAAGAACTGAAGAGGGCTTAAAATTAGTAAGGCCATTAACGCTCACATTATGATGAAACACAGGTGGGACTGTGAGAATTAATGTGGTTGTAACCTTTAAGGAGCTAATTTGGCTAGCAAGCTAACAAAGCATTCCACATATGGATATTAATTCATTTCAGATACTGTGTTGGGTTTTTTAAATGCATTTTTTTATCATGCAGAAACAATAACACACTGTTTCTCTCAAACTGGCATTGACAAACTGACATTAGAGTCTCATTATTGCAGAATTCATCTGCATTTAAAAAAAACAACCTTTATTCATCCCTTGCGGGGTAATTAATCCTTTAACACCTTCCTTTGTTTGGCTTTTGTTCTGCCAGAATTAAAAAAAATAGTCTATTTTTTATGGTTTGACCCTTGTGATGAATTTGGACATTCATAGATTAAAGATTTATGACATTATTGATGTCATAAATCTTTCCCTAAAATCAAAAACACATATTTTATGTCTCACTTGTGCTAATTATCAGTCTAGAGCCCTTTGTTCACAGAGCACCGTCTTTGCATTCTTACACAGAACCAAACAGCAGTGTGTGATTATAGAGAGCATGCCGACATCATGTCAGCAGAACTTTATAAACAACAACAGTAACAGCATAACATGGTAAAAATAATAATTTGCCCTCCCTGTTATATGGCGGCTCATCTCGTCCTCTGCTCGGAGGGTAAGGAGCTCCCGGACCTCATTGTTTTCACAATTTGTGGACATTTTCGGCCGTTGCTCTTCTTCTTTGAGTTAGCTGCTAACTGCTAGCAGCTACTTTTTAAGGTCCCGTTTACACGACAACGATTTCAACTGAAAACAGTAAACTTTAGTTGCGTTTTGGCCGATCGTTTAAATCGTTTTGGGTGCCTGAAAATGCAACGTTTTGAAAACAGGTTCCAGAGTGCAATTTTTTGAAAACAGCCCTGTCTCTGTTGTCATGTAAACTTGCAATATGCAGTTCCTCTAAAAACAGAGACCTTTCGCACATGTGCATTACGGTTCCAGTCACGAGGCATGTGCGAGAAATAGAGTTGTAACGATATCGATACCAGTATCGGAAATGCCTCCGATACTGCCTAAAATGCAGTATCGGGTATCAGCGAGTACAGCCTATGACCAATCCGATACCACGTAAAGCCTCATGTCATTACACATACGCACACTACAGGCAAACGAAATGGAAATGGAGCAGAGTTTAAAAAGCATTCTACTGTAGCCTTTAAAATGTCTTTTTTACCAAATTGTGTGGCTGCACTTTAACCTGTGTCTTGATCTGTGTCAACACTGGATAATAATAATAATAATAACAATAATAATAATAAAAGTTTTATGGCATTCATTCTACTATTATGTATTTATTTCTTAATATTTTACACAGAGTTTTAGGAGTTGAGACATACAACAATTCATGTCCCATCTGTTTTTATTTTATGTGCTGGTATCGGATCGGTACTCAGTATCGGCAGATACCTAAGGTTCAGGGATCGGAATCGGTATCAGGAAGGATAAAGTGGTATCGGTACATCTCTAGTGAGAAAGTTGACCACCACAACAATGACGGCGGACTCCCGAGCTCTGCTTGTGCTGTTCACCCTGTTGGATTTATCAGCGCTTCTCCAGCAAAGTGTAGATTTACGTCGCAACTCCACCTCCTCGTCTGTCCAGACAAACGTTCGTGCGGTTGCCATTTTGTTTGTTTAATCACCGCTCTGTAGAAGGAAGTGCGCAGGCACGTGTTGTTTCAATGCAAAGTCACACCGCCAACTACGAGCCTGTGATGTATACTATAGCATTTTTGTTAATTTTTGCGGATCCATGTGCACGGTGATTGGTATCAAAAAGTTGTCGTCTGAACGTGGAACTTTTTTCAAAACGAACATGAGAAACAATTCCGTTTTCAGCGGATTGTTATTGTGTAAACATGGCCTAAGTCTCTCCCAGTGAGTCACACAAATAACGTGTCATCAAAACGTCACACCCATGCCACCTGTGATGTCATCCTGCCGGCTCTGCTGCCAGCTCAAAGGTGAGACAACTCTGCCTCTCAACAACTGTACCTTCTATAATGAATGGCGAGGCGGCATGATGCAAAAAGGGCTTGGATTGTTTCGGTGTGAGTTACTCAGTGTTGAAGATATCAGCCATAGAGAGGAACTATTTCTCTCTAAGTATCCCCGCACAGAAGGACATGTGCATCCACTCATGGACGAGAGGCTCGGGCTCGTGACAGTGCAAGATGTTAATGGCATCCTACTCGGCCGGGCCGAGCTAGCAGTAGGTGTTTCTTTCTGCGTGGCGATACAGTTGGCGGATATCGTTTGATAGAAAGAAAATAATTCCTACTGTACATCTGGAAAGAGACACTGATGTTGAGTTTTTCAAATGTATTTTTTTGGTGCTTTGAGCACCACAAGCCGAGAGAAGGCAGACATCTCTACGGCAAAAATCTCCAACACTCAGCAACTCTCACCAAAACTATCCAGACTGATAAACAGCTCTACAGGTGAGAGGAAAAAACATGTTTTTGATTTTAGAGTGAACTGTTCCTTTAAGGCTTCAGCTTTCACACTTGAATTATTGCTGTGACACAAGAACGAGTCTAATCTTTTGATAAATATATGACATATTCATACTGCATAGTGCTAGCAGCCTGATATCGGATAGAACTTTATCATGAGGGAAATAGTAAAAATAAACATTACTATTAGGGTACAAACCAAACGTACACAACAGGTTAGAATCTAAGACCCAAATCTGCATGCACACAATGATTAAAGTAAACAAGTAGTGATCATAATAAAGAGAGGTTAATGGTAAAGTACTAATCTAAAATACGGCTGGTATTTAAAGTTAATTCCCACATTCATAAGCTTGTGACTGCAGCTGCACACCGCCACAGAAATGAGGAAGCATTTATCAATTTATCTCGCCAAGAAAGTCACAGAAAAGCTGCCGCTTCCAGGAAACCCTTAGATACATGTTCTTATTTATCCATTAGGAAATCATCTTTCCAAACAGAATGTATGTGAGAGTTTTAAAAAGACTGGGAGCAGTCACATCTCTATCGTGTTCCTTTTAAAGTGGAGAGCGTGTCCTGGTTGTGCGGCGGCAGTCATGTACAGTTTGTAGTGTTCAAACCTTTTAAATGTGAGCTAAAAATGGTTTGCTGAATCTGACACCACGTGTAAAAGGAGAATAACTATGCCGGGTGCAGTTTAGGTGAGTGATGACATGTCTGTTTTTGTTCATTCATCTGAGTCTTTCTGTATCTCATTAGAGTCACATTTTAATACACGACGAGACAGAAAATACTGGCTTCATGAGTTATGTTTAAAATCTACTGCACGCTGGAAACGTTTCGCACACGCTGGGCTATGTTCATCTTCAAGGATACCAGAGGTCTGTCCACATCAGGCCTGAAACTATCGGCTATTTTCACACTTCATCTATCACAGTGCTAATTAGTTAATCAATTAATCGGCCTATAATGTCAATGAATGTTAAATAAATGTTCTAAAGTCCACACTGACAGAATAAAGTGTCTTATTTTGTGCAACCAGCAGTTCAAAACCCAAACTTTGATATCAATAAAACCAGCAAATATTCACATTTAAGTACTAAAACAAGACAGTTTTTGGCATTTCAACTTGAAAAAATAAAAATAGTTGCTGATTTATTTTGGTTTTTCGACTAATTATTTAACAGATTTAATAAATTTCTAAATCTGAAACATTTTTGCTGAAAACAGTTTGTTTACTGGACTGGAAATGTGATCGTCAATGTTAAAGCCTCAAATATAAAATTAATCATTATATATGAGAAACTAACTGGAGTTATTCCACTATATCATACAGCAAACACCTCCCATAGTTTTTAAGTTAACGAGCATCAACACAACAAAAATATTATCGCCAAAGCACCACATTAGGGCTGCAGCTAATAACATATTAAATTATTTATTAATCTCACAATTATTCTATTGATTAATTGTCTGTAAAATGAAAGAAAAATGCTTGTCACACTTTCCTTTAATCTCAACACACAGAAAGTGTCACATTTGAGAACCACAGAGTATTTGGCTTTGTGCTTGACAAATTACTTTATTGGTGGCCAATTAAATTTCCTTTTTAGACTAATTAGCCTAACTGCGCCAATGCAGTTTGTCTGTTGCTGCAGTTAATGAAGTGTTCTACACATTTGTATCGCGCTGTCATGAATAGCTTTTATTTCAAGGGTTTTATCAATGTCTAAATCTGAACCACAGTAAGACAATTTATCTCTGATAACAAGATAAATGTTGGAACTTAATGACCAAAGTAGAAGCCACAACTAACGTGGAAAATAACTGGGTTTACATTTAAATACTCTACTATATTAAACCTCACCACAAACACTCACATATTCCCTCAGCGGTGGAAAATGTACTCAGATCTTTTAACTTTTTTTACCACTAAAATTAGCACCTATGAAGATTTTTAAACACAAGAAACTCTGTAAGAGTAGACGATAGACTCCCGTTACCACTGCACCAGAGCCACAGCTCATCAAATATGAATATCCGTTTTGTCAGTGGACTTTGGCGTCTAAAATTGACACGTTAGGCGCCCTCCTGCATCTGCTGTTGTCAATTTATGCTTGTTACATGCATTGTGTCATCGCAAAATACACTTACAAGGCAAGTAAAACACTTTGTTTTTACGTTTATTTCCTTAAAAAAAACATCATGGTCAAACACACTCAACATTCTCACGGGAAGTGAATTTGGATTTTGGATGGATGTTAAAAGTGCTGCAGATGGAATTTTTTGGCGACAGGTAGTTGCATCACACCAGCAAAAGGCACCAATTAACGCACCCTCCCAAGTGCGAATTTGTGTCTCCCAGGTTAGCAAAGGCGTGACCTGTCCGACTAAGCCTAGCTCACATTACACGATTTTCACCCTGATTTTGCGTCGTGGAGACTATCGTAATCTTTTGAGTGTTCATACCTGGCGACGTGTGTTTCTGTCAGCGGGAGTCTTGCCAACTGCGTTACGACCTGTGTGTGCACACCACAAGATTTCTCCACCGAGCCCTCGCTGACAGAGCCCTAGATAACGCGGTGATGACACATTGTAAAGGCATGGATACTCTTTATTCTCCTGGGTCCAAACACAACAAGCTCCCCGTGATCCTGTGGGCGCCACTATTGTTGTTGTTGCTTGCCGGCCGGCTTGTCAGTGTTGCCAGGTCTTGGGAGAGAAACAAGCAACCAGGGCTATGGAAACAAGCCCAAAAGAAGCAACTATCATGCGTTTAAATAACTTATTAGACGGATATAGTATATAGAGGAAGGTGACGTTTAGAAACAAGCC